>PVIH01003293.1:0-164076 GCA_004025045.1 Sigmodon hispidus | reverse complement strand
CCGGTCCGGGGCTCCCAGTGCTATAAAAACTTTATAAACCCCCCCCCCCACACACACACACACACACACGAGCAGTGTGAAGAAGCATCAAGAGCGACCCCCGGACAGACCAAACCCGAGCACCGCATCCCCATGTTCAGCATCGATGTCCCTCGCTGCCGCCATGCCCAAAAGAAAGGCTGAAGGAGATAGATAGTAAAGGAGATAAAACCAAGGTGAAGGACGAGCCACAGAGAAGATCTGCAAGGTTGTCTGCTAAACCTGCTCTTCCAAAGCCAGAGCCCAAGCCCAAAAAGGCCCCTGCAAAGAAGGGAGAGAAGGTACCCAAGGGGAGGAAGGGGAAGGCCGACGCTGGTAAGGATGCGAATAATCCTGCAGAAAATGGAGACGCCAAAACAGACCAGGCACAAAAAGCTGAAGGTGCTGGAGATGCCAAGTGAAGTGTGTGCATTTTTGATAACCGTGTACTTCTGGTGACTGTACAGTTTGAAATACTATTTTTTATCAAGTTTTATAAAAATGCAGAATTTTGTTTTACTTTTTTTAAAGCTATGTTGTTAGCACACAGAACACTGCATTGCTGGGGGAGGGAAGGAACATGTGTCACTAACAGTGTCTCCCAAGCTGGATTGATAATGGTTGATGATGGAAAACATCTTTCCCTGATAGTTTTGAAAGACTCCTCTTGGCTCTCAGTAGAGACGTCTTGATGTTGACACATGTGGCCACCATGGCACTACGTGCCTTGTGTGGAAACACTCTGAATTCTTTTTTATATCTTCCTCCCCCTATACCATCAGCATAGACTTAACTCCCTTAAAACCAGAGACATGTTGGAACCTGATGCCCAGAATTGGTTTTGCTGGTCTGTTGGGCAATCTGGACTTTGCAGTGACATCATTGAGTGTCCTCAAAAGAGTAGTGGTTCCTTTTATAAAAGATTGTGGATCTTCAGACTGATAATTCTGCCATTTTCATTTCATTTCCTGAAAGTCAGGGTCAGCTTGTGAAACATTGTTAAACGACATCCTCAATGTGAAGTGTCAGCCCTCACTCGAAGCTCTTGCGCTTTTCAAAGCATCAAATGAAGACTCATCGCCTTTTATAGTGGCTTTCTGATGTTGGTAGTCTACATGAGAAGGGGGTTTAAAAGTTCGTGTATACTGGCATGATTGTCTGCCCATGTCCTGCCTGAAAAACCATGGTTGTTTATGAAAAGTATCTTTAATAAAGCTGGATACCATTTGGCTTGGGAAAAACAAAAAAACACCCAATCCAGAGAATTTTAAGAATCAAACCAGAGGGCTGGAGAGATGGCTCAGAGGCTAAGAGCACTGACTGTTCTTCCAGAGGTCCTGAGTTCAATTCCCAGCAACCACATGGTGGCTCACAACCATCTATGATGACATCTGGTACTTACTTCTGTATACTGTATAAATAATAAATAATTAAAAAAAAAAAAAGAATCAAACCAAGACTCAGAAGTCCTGTCCACAGTGGTCCATCTTCTATCTCTCAGCAAGTACTGAGTGGCTGCAGTGTCCCCTGGTGGACTGTGAGCACTGTAGTGACACAGGCTCCATGGAACCAACCACCTGCCCTTGATTTGTCTCACCTCCTGCCTCCTGGAGACACTCAGGTTCCCAGCCCTTCAACTCAACTTAACCTTCTGCCTTCACCTGTGTTCTGGCCTGTCTAGTTCCGGGGTGGGGGCGGGACTCTGAAGAGAGACAAGTCTGTGTGATGTTAGCAGGGCTGGAAGAAAGAAGTCGTGAAATGACAGGTAAAAACCCAAGGGTCTGTCCTATCCCTGTGTCTATGAACAGCTGTGACCCAGTTTAGCCAAGAACGACCATTTATCTGCATGCACCCAGCTCCATACCCACCGCCAAGTTCACTGCCAAAGAGAAGGGTCAAAAACCTTGCCCTGCTTTCAGCCCCAGCCTTCTAAAACAAGGCCCTGCAGCAGATTGGGACACTGCTCCCTTTGCTGTGAGGGCGCTGTGAGGTGCTGGCACTGCAATAGAGGAGACGAGAGACAAGGAACAAAAAAGGAAGGAGGTGGAAAAATTAAATTTTGCGTGATCAGCAAGGTTTCAAACAATCGCTCGCCAGCTGAAGTGGGTGCCACGTGTATAAGTCATTCTGTTTTATAGACCATTAGGGTCTCCAGAGGGAATCTGCATAGAGACCGGTGCTTTCTGTTGAAATTAAAATGTCAGAGAAAAAGAAATAGAACAAAACAGGGAATCTGCAATTAATTACCAGGCCATAAAAATTCAATAATCAGGAGGCAGAGCGGCCGCAGGCCCAGAGGTATCAGAGCCAACGGTACAGGAATGGAAGGCATTAATCTTTTCAAATTAGTTTTTTAATCTGACGGGGATATATGGTGACATGGTTCCCTCCTCTGCGCCTGCCTAAAGCCAGGTTGGGGGAGGAAGGTTGTGGTGTGTACTGGGGACCTGAGGGGCACCTGGAGCCCCAGATATGAGAGGGCTCCAGCTAAGGCCATGCACCCTGTGTGGCATGCGGCGGGCTGAGGTCCTTAGGTGGCAGGATCACCTCTTCCCACTGTGTAAAGGATTTAGGAGGGAAGGCAGCTGAACAATAAGCTTGGAGAGGTGAGCAATTCAGGGCTTCCCTTTCCTCTCTGAAAAATGGGAACTGTACCACTGCTTCAGGGGACCCTGGGTGTAGCATGCCTGATACCAGTACATGCTCAGTAAAGCCCCCCACCGCCCCTTCTTTTACCACTGGCTGCCGAGTGGGACCACTAGGACATCTTTGAGAATGTATGCATGCACTTAGTATCTGCTGTGTGCTCAGCCCTAAAGTCCTTACCTGATCAACATGGCAGGGACATTTTCAGGACTAAATGGGTGGAGTCAGTGAGGACAAAAAGCTTGCTCTGGGGGTGGATTCCGGGAGCAGCTGGAAGAGCTCACCACGCACCTACAGAAAACAGGGTTCTCTCTGTCCTCTGCACCCGGGGCAGGTCAAGAAGCCAATCTACCCCGATTGTGAATAGAGGTGATGCTCTCTGGCCCCGGAGCGCTGCCCTTACCTCCTCCATCCTGGTATTCCAGCCGCTCAACTCTAGTGTCCTGTCTGCGGCCCCTATCTCATCAGGCACCAATCTGCCTGCCTTCTGAGGGTCAGAGTTGGTATAAAACAGGCTTCCAGGGCAACCACCTCAGGCTACAACTATTCTAAACTATTTAAAATAGCCTACGGGGCCTGTGGTTTTTGCTTGGAACTCCATCAGGTGCTGTGTGCAGTAAGGACCAGTAATGATTTCACTGGGTAGAAAAGGGGATGATAGCACACGGGGGCTGCCTACAGTTGTGCCTGACCGGTTGTCTCCGAGCCATACACCACCGCTGCCTTTCCCTTCTTCCGGAGTTCAGCATACAACAGGTATTCAGCCTAGAGAGTACTGGTCAAGGAGAATAGCCCTGCAAGTGGAACTTAGCTGCTGCTGCCTGTTAAGATACCCTCTTTAGGCAATGACCATAACAGCAGCACCCACTATTTGAGAACCTGTGTGTGAGAAATCTGGTGCCTTTTGTGGTAAAACTGTAACCCCTGCTTCCCAAAAAAGGAAACACGGAAAGATGGAGAGGCACAAAATGCTACATCCAGCATCCTAGCTGCAAAGGATACTGTCTCGGAACCCACTAACTAGGTCTGTCCCAGGGCTCCTGAAGCCCAATCTGCCTCCAAACCAGGTCCTTGGCTTCTTCAATTTAGGCACCTCTCCAGGAAGCGTTTCGAGTCTTTCTGAACTCCTCCTTTGGCCACACAGTCAGTTTACACACACACACACACACACACACACACACACACACACACACAGAGTCCTTGGGGGTTCTCAGTAACAGTGACAGCCAGGAGGGCCGATTACACTGCAGACCCTACAAGAACCCCAGGAGCAGCTGGCCTTGCTCCCCGGGCCGACGCAGTTCCACATGCGACCACCGGGTGGCGCGCTGTTCTCTCAGCCTGATCTAGCAATACGACGATGTGTCACCAGATGGTGCCCGAGGCCGTGGCTCTGCTGGCCAGGGCCTGGGCAAGGAGGAGCCCAATCGGCCCACTAGTCCCACCCAGTCCTATCTCCTTTACTCCAGCACACGTGACTGCCCGCCACCTCCTGTTACCAGCACCATGGTTCATTCACTGCCTCGGCTATCTGTTCCCACTGCGCTCGCCCTGGGTTCGGCCGCGCTGGGTGCCGCCTTCGCCACTGGTCTCTTGCTGGGTGAGCTGCAGCAGCCCCGGGAACGGGAGGGCGTGGAGCAGAGCCCGAGAACCCCGTTAGAACCCAGACCCTGATCGGGTACCTTCTCCCCCGCAGGGAGACGGTGGCCTCCGTGGGGATCCAGGCGACCACAGAGCCTGCTGCCCCCTGAGGACAGTCCCCTGTGGCAGTATCTGCTGAGCCGCTCCATGCGGGAGCACCCGGCGCTGCGGAGCCTGCGACTGGTCAGTAGGACTGGAGCCTCCTCACTTGCCAGCCTTGTGGATGTCACGTGTTTATGTGACCTTGGGCTGGGCAGAGGCCCTCTCTGGGCTTCCGGGTTCCCTGCAAACTGTCCCCCGCTAGGCCACACCTCCCTGCCACCGCGCCCCTGCAGGATTCAAACCCTGTGCGGGGGCGGGTGATTAGTAGGAACAGTACCAGTCTCTTCCCACACACAGCTGACCCTGGAGCAGCCGCAGGGGGATTCCATGATGACCTGTGAGCAGGCCCAGCTTCTGGCCAACCTTGCCCGGCTCATCAAGGCCAAGAAAGCACTGGACCTGGGTAGGGACGCGCAGCCAGGTCATTGGGGTCTCGGGTTTCGGGGCCATCCCGCACCCTGGACTGAGCCTGTGGGTGTCCCGATCCACAGGTACTTTCACGGGCTACTCAGCCCTGGCGCTAGCCCTGGCGCTTCCCGAGGCTGGCCGCGTGGTGACCTGCGAGGTGGACACAGAACCCCCAGAGCTGGGGCGGCCCCTGTGGAAACAGGTGAGAGTCCCCCGCCTTCGGCTGTGCGTGCTCGGGCTCGGGGGCGTGCCGGTCTGACCGGCCTCCTTCCGCAGGCCGAAGTGGAGCATAAAATCGACCTTCGGCTGCAGCCTGCCCTGAAGACTTTGGGTGAGCACAGGCGCGGGAGGGGCCCTGCCTGCACTGCCCTATCTGGGGGGGCACGCTGGAGACCCTGAATCTTGGGCAGGGGCTTCCTGCCACCGGGACCGAAGCTCAGTTGCACCTGCCTTCTGTGCCCCTGAAGATGAGCTCCTGGCGGCCGGAGAAGCTGGAACCTTCGACGTAGCGGTGGTAGACGCGGACAAGGAGAACTGCACTGCCTACTACGAACGCTGTCTGCAGCTGCTGCGCCCCGGAGGCGTGCTCGCAGTGCTCAGAGTAAGGGCTAGCAAAAGCTTTACTGCATCCTCACCCGGCTCTGTCCCCGCTGGTCTCCGCCCCGCTCCTCCCCAAACTCCGCCCACAGCACCATAGGCCCCGCCCCACCAGTCTCGCTGGCCCTCCTTAGGTTCTGTGGCGCGGAGAGGTGCTGCAACCTAAGCCCAGGGACAAGGCTACGGAGTGCGTTCGGAACCTCAATGAGCGCATCCTGCGGGACGCCAGGGTCCTCATCAGCCTCCTGCCCTTGGGTGACGGACTCTCCTTGGCCTTCAAGATCTAAGGAGAACCCCAGCCAGTGACCCTCGTTGTAAACCTGACAATAAAAGGACTGGGACACAAGACTTTCTGAGCATCCATATCTGGTGTTCAATAGGTGGTGTTCCTTTTAGGAACACAAGCAGCTTTTCCAAGTACAGCGGTCTCCCTGCCACTAGCCTTGAGGCCCTATCTCACAGGTTAGTTCTAATAAACTGTTCCAGCTGTACTCAATGAATAGCTTCCCAGGAGGCCAGATTCAAGGAAGGGTCCATGTTATCTCCTGCTTCCAACCACAGGCAGAAAGCTCCTGGAGAGACCACACCCAGGACTGACTGGATAGGGATCCTGCAAAAGAACCTAGTCATGGGTACTTTTGTAGCAAAGACAGGTCTGCTGGCTGTCTACCCATATTTTCAGAGCTGTCGCCTCTCCAACCTCACCTGTGCAATGGAAGCCCACAACAGGGGCCATCAACTGAGAACCAACCCTCTTGGCCTAACCCTAAGGATCTAAGGTTGGCTGGATTTTTGTTTGGCCTGTTGCCCTACCCAAGTCCGGAGGGAAGGAACTGAGGTGTAAAGCATGGAGACTTTTCTAGCATTGTCCTTGGGGGTGGTAGTGGAAGAAGCCAACACACAGGGCTTTGCTCCCCACAATTCTCCAACTGCTCTAGAATGAGGGTAAAGTGCTTTGTACATGCATACACTGACTCAAGAACTCAGGCAGAGAGGGTTAAAGCCCACAACATGAGCCCACAGCTGAGTCTGTCCAAACCTCACAGCCATTGCCATGTACATGCTCTCCACAACCCTCCGGGAGCCAGCTGTGCCCACCCCTTCCTCCAACAGTCCCAAGTACATATTCAAGTGTGCACAGGTGACCTGCTCACACTGATAACCCACATGTGTACACACACTAGCCCACGGTGCTGTCAGGTGAGCTCCCAAGTGCAGAATGAAATACAGTGGTTAGCTGAGGGGTGCCAGGATACCAAGGGGGCTGTGAGACAGTGACAAGCTGCCTCCATGTTAATCTGGATACCTTTCAGAGTTCCTTCTTAGCAAGCAACAGATCCAGGCTCAAATCTCAACTGTTACCTTCCACAGACCTTCCATAGGTGTCTGGGGACAGAACCTTTCAGAGAATTGCCCCCTCCCTTAGGACAAATGATGGGTCCAGAAGGCACCTTTGTGTTCCTCAGTCCCCATATGGCAAGGTAAGGTTCTGTTGTCTAATTAACCTAGCGGTTCTTCACATGACCACGTCTATGGGGAAGTCCCCCAGTTCTCCATTCTCTTAGCTGTCCTCCAAGGTTACTAACTCATTTGTGAACAACCCTCTCACCTTTGATATACCCCCACCCCACCCCCAAGCTTCTGCTGTCCTACTTTTCCAACCAGAATGCAGATCACCCAGGTGCCACTAAAGGGGTTTGCCCCATGCCATGTTCCAGACATCAGCTCAGCTTTTCAGTATCTGTCTGGAGAGAAGGCCCATTTCCTCCCTCTCCTCCCGTCTTGTTACTTCTACGACTATCTAGGGCCCCTCCACTTCCTGCAGCTGTGGCTCAGATGGGTATGGATGGCATGGCTGTCTAACCCATTCAGCACCACTGCTGCATCATCCATGGGATTGAGAGTGACTCACTAATTTTGCACAAACTTAGAAACTGAAGAGTATTAAAGTATGTATCCTCTGATTTTATTGTAGTCTCAAAGACCTCGTGGAATTATGCTAAGGACACAGGAATTTGGTTGCACAGATTTAGGTAAAGAGCAAACTGCTCACAGGAAGAAAGTATTAACCAAGGTTAGACCCTGGCTGGCCAATCTGTAACTGCACATACGTGGAGTCATCAATTATGTACACTTGTTTTATTCATAATTTGTCATGTTTTGAGATTACCAAAGTAATTCTAATGAGGGCTGAATATAACAAAAAAATCTTTACCTCATCTTAAAACATCCACTGATCATCTCATTCAGTACAACAGTCAATGTTAAAAGGAACATAAAACAAACATGCACACCATGGCACGGTTTTCATAAACGTCTATTTCATCATTGGTGGGTAGCACATTTAACAGTTAAATACATTTAAATAATGTATAGTTGGCTGCACTAGGGCAGCACTGATAACTAGGAACCAGCCAACAGGAAACTGTCTAAATAGTTAAAATACACCTCTTGTTTAATCACCCTTTGATTTGATCACCTTCTGGGGGGAGGGGGAGCCTGCTGGTCACATGGAAATATATTAAGGCCAAATCTTCTGACATCCGTTCCCAGAGGTTTCTTTCAACTGGATTAAGCCTCCAGTTCCAAGGCAAGCCCAAGTTTGTGGCCTCCAGCATTAAAGCTCTTCCCATCCACCAGAGCCGACAGTGTGAGCTTCACACCTATAAACAAAACAAACCCTGTGACAAAAGAACTTGACAATCACTCAGCCCACCCATCACCTCCTCTGCCTGCAGCACTGGATGAACCGTGATACTAGGAATTATGGGAAATGTACACCTCAGACATAAAAAGGCCTCCGGGGACAAGTGGGAAGCATGCAGTAGGTAGACAATGCTAAGGTCAGAAGGGTGCTTAGTTAGAGCCAAGTGGTGGGGTGCACACCTTTACTCCTAGCTCTAGGAGGAAGTGAGATAGCTGGGCAGAGGAAGAAGAGGCAGCAGTTCAGCCCTTCGTCTGTGTTCCCTTTGGGCTGAGGACTGAGAGGCATTCAGTGTGCGCATTTGTGGGGAGGGGCTGGGTGACAATCGACTATTCCCTGTCTCTCTGATCTTTCAGCTTTCCCCTAATATCTGCCTTCAGGTTTTTAACATAAGATCCCACTTAGACAGCAGTTGGGAAGCTACACACTGGGTTCTTAGATGGCAAGGACACTGTGTAAGGGCAGGCCCCTCGATAGACAGAGCAATCGGGGAAGGGTTCATGAAAGCCGCAACTTCCCAGGAAAGGAGTATCAGCCCCACTACAGGCTTGAAAGGCTCACAAAATAATAAACAACACACAAACAAAATGTATTGAATCCCAGCTCTCAGGAGGCAGACAGGTGGATCTCTGAGTTTAGGCTAGCCTGGTGGATCTCTGTGAGTTCAGGCTAGCTCCAGGACAGGTTCCAACACTACAGAGAAACCCTGTCTCAGAAAAATTAAAAATAATAATTTTAAAAATACTGTTAAAATGGAGCTTGAAAGATGGTTCTGCACTGTTCTTCTAGAGGTACTGAGTTCAATTCCAAGCACCCACATAGTGGCTCAAACCTGTCTGTATCTGTAGTCCCATGGGATCTGATGCCCTCTTACAGTGTGCAGACATAAAAGCAGACAAAACACCCAAACACTTAACTGAACCTTTTTAAAGGGGGAGGGGGGCTGTAGAAACAATCCTACTTTACCAACAATACTTACCAGGCCTCAAAGTCTGAGTATAGCCCACTCCAATTAAACTGGAGTTGTTGACCTTTGCCTAGAAAGAGAGAAAAGCATTTCTGAAGGGAGACAAAGTTCTTGGGTATCCACCATTATGGAACTAGAGAGCCAGGGCTTTTAACTCAATGGGTTACTGACATTTAACATCATGTATGATGCAAACACCAAGTGCCACTTAAAAATCAGACATTCACTCAAAACCCAATTGTCAGTACAGCCCAACAATACTGAACAAAGACCCCCTATTATCCACAAGCATTAAAAACCACTCAAAATAAGTACCCACTAGAGGTGAGAGCCATCTTGGAAACATAAGTGAAGAATTTATAAACTCAAGGCTTACACACATCACTACTTCCAGGTAGGTTCTTCCTCAAATCTCCACAGCTTAACTCCTTCTCCCACCCTTCCCTCTAAGCTGCTGGAATCTGCCTGTAAGTAGCTGGGGCCTGGTTTACCAATCCCTTTTATGCCTGACAACCTTAGAACTAGCTGACAGGAATGCTGGAGAGCAAATGTGTTAAGCAGAAGCTCCGTCTGGCTCCGTCTAGCTCCACTCTCCATTTCCCCAGCTTACAGCCTCACTAAGTCACCTAGGTGCTGGCAGGTGTCAAACTTTTGACATTGTATCCTAATGTTACCCTACAAATGTGTTGGGCCCCATTCATAGCTATACAGGACACATGCAACCTACACATCTGTCCTGTAACTTACCTCAACTCCAGAGCCTAGACAGGAACTGGGCTCCTCAGCATCCTGGGGCTACAGCATAAAGCTAACATCTTGCTGTGAGTACAACAGATCCAGAATGATTCCATGACTATTCTTGTGTAAACATCACAGCACAATCATGATAAAGCCTATGCTTCTGGGCACTGCTCCTTGGGGGCATCAGCAGCAGCTCTACCTGGCTGGGAAATGCTGTCATGCTTCCACAATGACTGGCAGCAGGCCCTCAGGGACACCTAGGTCCCAAGCCATCTTCTCCCATGGAGACCAGAAGCAGAAAGGTGTTTCTATCTGTTATAGCACAGCAATGTAAGAGATGAGTGTGCTAAACAGAGCGCTTCACTTCACTAATGCAGACAGATACAGCCACGAGTCACGTCACTGACCTCTCGAGGGAAGCATTCTGGGTATTTTTCACTTTATACTGTGTCTGATTATAACTGTTTTATCTTGCCATGAAGCAAAGACAGGGCTAAAACATACCTGCTAAGGGTATTGAAAGCCAGTCCTTGAGGACCAAGAGTACTTCTATAACAGAGTAACTCTCCTGGACTGTTTAACTTCCTGTCATCTCCAGTACATATAGTACAGACAGTCCCTGACACACAGGGCCAGGAATGCAAGCCAGTCCTCTGCCCCTCACAACACTCTCTTCTACCTCAGGCCACTCTGACTAAAGACAAACGGGAGAAAATCAAGAATCAGACAAGTGTGGCAAAGCATCTCACTCTGCCCTAAGAAGAGGGGAAAGTAGGCCCTTCAAGTGCAGGTTTTAGGCAGCACCCCCAATAAGAGGTTCTGCTCACCTAGACAGGATTAAAATCACGATACTAGGTCCAGTCATGGCTTCACTCCTATGCACCCCTACAAACAGTAATACTAAATTCTTTCTCTTGCCAAACTCTTAGTCTCTTTGCCTGTAGAAATGGTTAGACCAGTGACGTCCCAGACCAAATCTGAAAATATTTCATAAACCATAAAAAGATGAAATCAAAGAAAGTACAAACCACCAGAACTCCAAACTCCGGTTACCTGGAGCTTAGGCAGGCCTGGGGACTCAGGGACATTAGCAACAGTAATTCAGCAGCTCTCAAAGTGGTGAACCTCTCTCTGTGACTGTCTTAGTTACTTTTCTACTGATGTGATGGGACACTATGACCAAGGTGTGATGAAAGAAGAACATTTAATTTGGGGATCTTGCTTTCAGAGGGGGAGTCCATGACTGTTCTGGTGGGAAGCAGGGTGGTAGGCAGGCACAGTGCTGAGCCTACATTGATCCACAAGCACATGGCAGAGAGCTAATAGGGAATGACTGGACTCTGAAGCCTTAAAACCTGCCTCAAATGACACACCTCCTCCAACAAGGCCACAACTCCTAATCTGTCCCAAGTAGGGACCAAGCATTCAAAGAAATTAGCACATGGGGCCATTCTCACCCAGATCACCAGTGATCTGGCTTAGAAGTCAGACCTCAAAAACAATTTCCACAGGACAAGCAGCATTGCGTTTCTAACCCCAGGACATGTGTAACATGTACTCTGTGAATCCCAGGCAAACCATACCATCCAATGTACCCAGAGTAACCTGGTGAAGTACTCACAGAAATGGAAGCAGTAGAATCCAACTGGTATTTAGCTGCAATGCCAAAACGAGTGCAGTTGGTACCTGATGTCCAAGCAAGGTTTACTGAAGTGTCAAAATCTTCACATACTTTCTGATAAATTGATCCTCCAAATTCTGTCCCATTATTGCTATAAGACATTTTGAATTAGAATCTAGAATAGACAATGTAACCACTACTAAGACACAGGGTAATACTGTAGCACCACTTGTCAGTATAAGCCACTACTAGAGTTGGCCCAGTGGTAGAACTCTTGCCCACTATGCAAAGCTGGTCTTTAAAGTTCTACTGAAAACTTCCAAGTCCTTTCTGGTTTGCTTGAGACAGTTTGAGTTTTCACTCAGTAATTCAGGCTGGACTCATTATCATGGCAATCCTTCTGCTTCAGCCTCGTGTTTTTAATCATTTATTTCTATTTTATGTACTTTGGTGTTCTGCCTGTGTGAGGGTGTCTGATTCCCCTAGAACTGGAATTACAGACAGTTGTGAGTTGCCATGTAGGTTCTGAGAATAGAACCAGGTCCTCTGGAAGAGCAGCAAATGCTCTTAGCTGCTGAGTCATCTCTCTAGCTCAGCCTCATGTTTTTAAAGACAGGATCTCTCCACGTATTCCTCACTGTCCTGAAATTTACTATGTAGACCAGGCTGGCTTCTATGTCTTGAGTGCTAGGATTAAGGTGTGCAACACACACACAATAAGCAGGGGGCTAGCATCAATAACAGAATACTGTCTATCCTAGGTGAATCCCTTAATTCAACTCCCCGCACACCACACACAAGTGTACACCAAAACATAAAGATTGTATATCTAGTGAGTTTCAGACCAGGCAGGACGGTTCCAAGTTATGTCACTGTGACCGGTTTATAAAAAGCTAAATGGCCAACAGCTAGGCAGGAGGCACAGGGGGAACTTCCAGATAGAGCGCTCTGGGAAGAAGGAAGGAGAAGCCATCAGGCAGCCAGACACAGAGGAAGCAGGAAGTGCACAAAAGGAAAAGGCACGAGGACTGATGGAGACGGGCTAATTGAAGCTGTGAGACTTGGGTAGAAACAAGCCTAAGCTAAGGCCAAGCTTTCATAATTAGTGGCAGGACAGAGACTTGTTACAGGGTTACACAAAGCCCTGCCACCAAGCCTGAGGACCAGTTTCCATTCAGTTTTCCAGTTAACCTCCACATAGTGCCGTAACATAATGAAGAGGTAAATATTAAAACAAAAAAACCCCACTTTTTTTGGATTATATGTCTAGCTGGTAGAATTATGGAAAAGTTTCTTTCGTGCTTCTGCTTTTTATATTGGTAAATAAAATAAACTTTTTTTTTAATGGAAAAACAATTAAGTTCTTTCCTATGTCATCTAACTTGAGTTAGGTAAAAAAATGCCATACACTTTTTTTTTTTTTTGAGAGAGAGAGGCGCTCAGTATTTACAGTATTTAGTTCTGGCCAGCCTAGAACTCACTGTGTAGGCTAAGATGGCCTCAATCTCAAAAAGATACAGCCACCTCTGCCTCCCAAATGTTAACATTAAAGGTGCAAGGCACCACAACCTGCCAAGCACCATGATCATACATGCTAAAATAATCCTATCAAACCAGGACTACAAGCCCTAGGTCATCATGTCGGAGAAAGCACTGGTAGCAGTCTGGCAAAGTCTAACTTACCCTCCAGCCTCAATGATGTAATCTGTGACTCTCAGTGTCTATACCATATGCTTCTGAGGAGCACCTATAACTTAACTACCCCATGTCAAATATCCTTTAAATTAAAAACAGATCAGAATAAATGACATCACCATCCTGAGAGCCTACAACGAAATACTTACACATTAGTATGTAGCTGGAAGTCCCCAGTCCTGTAGCCTACTGCAAAGTTACTCCTTGTCAGCTTTGACTTGGCACTGTCAAAAGTCATCTGGTACCCAGCAAGCCAGCCCTCGTAACCAAAGACAGCTGAGCCATGGATCGCAGGTCCAGCAAAATCAAAGTCAACATCACAGCCAAGGTTTATACACTCCCTCTTGTAAGCAGACTTGATTTTACCACTTTTCTTTCTGGAAAAAAAAAAAAAAAGGACAGACTGATTAGAAATGGACTCTACTGACAAAGGTCTCTACACCTAACTCTACGTGGGCATGAAAGGTTTAAACAAACTGCAGGATGACAATTTTTAGGGTTAAAAACAACCAAATAAAGAAAGCAAACCCACTGGGTGACAGGACTTTCCCATCATAGAAAGTGCTTTTTGTAAAACTAACAGTCAGAAAGCTGAGAAGCAATCAGCACTGCTCAGTGAAGAGGGCAACTTCTGAAGCAAGCCAATGGTGGGTGGCAAGCAGGGTTCAAAGGGAGACAGCCGCCACTGCAGCCAATGGCTAAAGCGAAGCTGCTTCTCTCCTGAGCAGACAAGCATGGTTCAAGTTCAAGGCCTGTAAAAACATAAGCACTTACCCTGTGTTCGGTGAAAAGGTAGTATCAAATGTCAGTTTCAAACCTTGACAAATCTATTTTAGGAGAAAAAGAATTTATGAGAATTTAGTTCAGCTTTATTTCCTTTTTGAAATACAAAAATGACACAAAAGCAAGTTTGTGAAACATTACCTGGTCTTCGATTGCAATCTCTGTCCCCAGAGTGTTATCGGTGTTCCATTTTTCTGTGAAAGTCAGCCCATACTCACACCATTTGTACTTGGTCTCCAAGGTCCCACTAACTTTACCAGTGTCTGTATTAGATGAACCAGATGTTGAAAATTCCTAACAAGACAATAAACAACTTCATGAACCTTCTTCTAAGCCTAGAAGAATCCACTGCCCAACTTATTTAACACTAAACTTTACATTGTGCTACTTCCTAAGCAAGCACAACAGTGACAAATTAGCCTCTGGCTGACTGATGCCACTAGACTGTCACCATCCATTTCTAACTAATCAATAAAGTTACAGGGCTGGGGGGACGGCTCACTGGCATAAAGGCTAACTACCAAGTCTGATGACCTAAAGCCCACCAGCAGGAAGAACAGATTCCTCCTGCAAGCTGTCCTCTACCCTCCCATGCACATGGTGACACCTGTGCCTACACACACACCCCTACACACACACACACACACACACACACACACACACACACACACACACACGAAAACTTTTAAATAGGCAAAGTTTCAATTCAATAACCAACACTGTCTTCTTTTATCCTTTTTGAAGGGTTATTCCTAGTTTACATATGTATGTGACTGTTAAGTACAGATGTTATGAAGGCAGGAATCTGAGTTCCCTGAAGCTGGAGTTACAGGTGGTTGTGAGCCATCATGTGGGTGCTGGGAAATGAGCTAGGGTCCTCTGCAAGAGCAGCACCCACTCTTAATTGTCGAGCCACCTCTCCAGTTCCTGTTTTCCTGAAATGAGTCTTCACTAAGTTTCTTACCTTTCCATACCATATCTTCTTTTTGCTGTTTTGCTGTTTGTCTCAGTATGTGGCTCTGGCTGTCCTGGAACTGGATTTGTAGACCAGACTGTCATGATCTGCCTGCCTCTGCCTCCCTAGTGCTGGGACTAAAGGTGCACACTAGCCCATCTCATCATACTTTCACGGGGCTGGAAAGATGGCTCTTACAGAGGACTCAGGTTTGATTCCCAGCACCCACAAGGCAGCTAACAGTCTGCAACTCCAGTCCAGAGTATCCACTGATCCCTGTGGGTACTGCACACACATAGTATAGATACACACATGGGCAAAAACCAACCATCTACATAAAATAAAAACATCTTTCAAAAGTGGAGTAAGGGAGTTCCTTGGGTTTTATCATATATAAACTATGTGGTATCAGCAGCAAAAAATACAGGGATTAATTTGAAGTACTATAAAAAACTTAGCCTTGGGATTGGAAAAATGCCCAGTGAGTAAACATACTTGCTTCTCTTACAGAGGATGGTTCCCAGCATCCACATGGTAACTCATAACCATCTATCTGTAACTCTAGTTGCGGGAAATCTGATACACAAGCACCAGGCACACAAAGACTTACAAGCAAACACTCATAAATGTAAAATAAAAAACATTTTTAATTAAAATTTTTAGTCATGGGTTTGTATAAAACACATCTGACAATTCCCTATGGCATATCAAGAGAAAGGGGAACATGGCGGGAAGCTGTATCTTAGAATTTTCTAGAAAACCTCAGTGTCTATCTTTACCAAGCACCACACGTTGAGTGAAATGTCCTATATCTCAGAATCCTGACTTACCGTCCATCAGTGTCTCCACACTCTAGTCACCGGAAAGCTATGTCTAAAACTGATTATCTGAATTTTAAGTTTATCAGAAATTGTGATGCCTGCCAGGCTGTGATGGTGCATGCCCTTAAATCTCAGCATTCGAAAGGCAGAGGCAGGTGGAACTCTGAGCTCCAGGACAGCCTGTGCTTAACATTCAGTCTCATTCTACAATGCACTGGGTTATATTAGACGTGACATCTGATATAAAGTTAGGAGTCCTGGTATCTGGGTTGAGGTGTCATTTGCTAAGTGAGTAACCCTGAGGAACTCATCTCCCTTCTGGAGGTCTGTCTTCTCAACTGTAACGACACAGCCTACTGTGGGAGAATCCATCAAAGCAGAGACCAGGAAAGCTTGTAGCTTTGCATTCACATCAAACTACGGGGTAACAGTAACTACTTAGGAAGCTCAACGCTCTTCCAACAAATCATTTAAATGGGAAGTGTATGAGAGCAGCAGTTTTTAATCCTGCATGACAATGATCAATGACCTAAATTCCACCTCCTTCCATCCATAGTCTCTGAGATCAAGGCCAGCCTAATGTATGCCAATGAAAGCTCAGAAAACAAGGTCAACGCCAGCCTGTGGGCCCAACAATAAACCAATTCATTCCATCACTATGAACTTATCTCTACATTTTGGGTATCCTGAACATCTCTGCAGTTCAAGAAAGAAAAGGACCTTAATAGAATTAAATTGTGGGTAGGTTTGCATACTACAACACCAATACTATTCAATTTATTTGAAAGTATAAACAAAACATACTCTCTTTGATTCATTTCCTCTATATATCCTCTTTAATATCTTAAACATAACTTCCTTACTACTTCCCCTAACCCTGTTACAATAAGCCTTTCCTTTCTAACAAGAATTTTTAACTTATAAATCTAGTGCTTGATACAATTCTCTGATTACTCTCATTTTAAAGTTTGTCTGTTTTTTGCAGCACTGGACCTCATACAAAGCTAGATAAGCCCTCTAACACTACATTACCCACACCATTTAAAGACAAGGACGGTGTGTTTATTTTATGGTAACATACATGTACAAACATATTTAAAACTCAGTAGGCTGAAAATAAAGATTAGTAATAGAGATGCAAGGCTCTGGGTTCAATCTCCAGCAGCAGTGGAAAATAGTAACAATCAACTACCTAACATTCTGTAACCTCTTAACCCAGCCAAGTCAGTCACTCAACCATTACCAAATATTTACACTTCTTTCTTTGCAAACCAAGGAAACCACAGGATAGGACAAATATAAGATCCCATAAGTGCAACAGGCCTGAGCATTAAGAAACCCTACCAGAAACAACTTTAATAAATATCAATTATATGCAGAACAGCAAACATTTATCACAGTGCCCAATAATAGTAGTTTAGCATGTATACAACATACTCATCTCCAAATCTCAAAACAAAAACAGAGAAAGAAAAGGCATACAATATCTTACTTTGTATCTTTTTAAAAGCTGGAAGGGATCAACACATAAGTGATATTCAAGCCAGGATAGACATATGTAGACCTCTCCATGAATGACTGTTAGAATATAACCATCATACTAATAAACAGGTTACTCTTAAACCAAGAACTCTCTGGCAGGTTATTAGGAGAAAGGGCTACAAGAGTCTGGGTTACAGGCTGAAGAGATGGCTCAGCAGTTTAGGAGCACTAGCTGTTCTTCCAGAGGTCCTGAGTTCAATTCCCAGCAACCACATGGTGGCTCACAACCATCTGTAATGAGGCCTGGTGCCCTCTTCTGTCCTGCAGAAATACATGCAGACAGAATACTGTATACATAATAAACAAACAAACAAACAAAATATTTGAAAAAAGAAAAAAGAGAGTCTGGGTTAC
Source organism: Sigmodon hispidus (assembly GCA_004025045.1). Taxonomy (NCBI): domain Eukaryota; kingdom Metazoa; phylum Chordata; class Mammalia; order Rodentia; family Cricetidae; genus Sigmodon; species Sigmodon hispidus. Next base: position 146,481 of record PVIH01003293.1, on the reverse strand, counting down.
AAACCTCTGGCCTTCAACCTTATAATCTACCAAGGTATAGTCCCCAATGTCTTTCCCAACTTCTCTGCAATCACAGTAACACACATACACACAGGAATATAATAAAACTACGTGAAGATCAGAAATCACATCAAATCCAATAAATCAGATTACATGTAAATTACTCAAACAAATTAACCTCTGCATCCTTGAGGCAAAACATCTGTAGACATAGGATAAAAAAATTAAAAGATTCACAAGAACTTATTAGTCACTTACCACACCACTGCATGACTTCGTTTTCACATCCAGCTTTACCAACCCAAAGCCTTCAAAAGATAGAGAGCAAAGTTATGACTCTTCTGCAGATGTATAGCCATTATTCACATTACACTTAAAATAATTCCAATGTTCAGGAGAACAAAAATGTACTAATGTACAGAACACTTAAAAACCAGTCAGTTCTACCGAGGAGACTGTGCAGCTGCCAGTATGCTGGCAGGTAATGGCCACACTTCCTGACACACCCTTTTCAAGCCATTTGTAAATTTTAGATTAGAAAATCACTTCCTCAGAACAGCCTACTGCTTATGGCCACAAGTTAAGAACACTGGGAGAAGGGGTACGTGTAACACTATTTTCAAGAACTCAAATTCACTCTAAGAAGCCCACAACCCCTTAAGGCTTCTGTCCTACCAGAAGCCACGAACACAAAAATAGAACAGTAATTCAGGGAGCTTACTCAAACAAGGCCTGAGCTGTCACTAAAGAGAATAAAAGTACAAGCTTCTTGGAGGGTGGTGGCGCACACCTTTAATTTCAACATTCATGAGGCAGAGAAAGACAGACCGCTGAGTTCAAGACTGACCTGGTCTACAATGTGAGTTCCAGGACAGCCAGAACTACACAGAAAAACCTTATATTAAACAAACAAGAAAAAAAAAAAAGTATAAGCTTTCCCTTAAAAGGTTCGAATTCATGAACTGTGACCTGAAGAAAAACTGGAGGGAGTATAACAGTCCAGGATAAAATGCATCTGGCAGAAGCATTTATGCAATAGAATATTCAGTCTGGAAAAGGAAGTCAATTTCCTGAAGGGATCCAAGCACACATTTTCTCTTTTAAGCTAAAATTAAAAGAAAAGTCCTTACCAAATCCTTTGTTGAAAATATCTCTGGCAGCTTTGCCAAGGTCAGCATAGCATGGAGGGATACACATTGCTAGTAAGAAGAAACATTCTACAGTTAATGTGACTGGACTATGACCAACTGCTAATATTTACATTCAAGACAAATGGGAATTATGGTTTTGATGTCGCTAGAACTACTACTCTAAACAGCCATCCATAACAATAGTTTACTTCTAAATAGCTACGTGGAAATGTAAACTTGGAATAGTTCTACAAGTGAGTTTGTTTTTATAGGGTGGTGGAAACCTATCTAATTCCTAAACTTAATGTCTACAGCCTCACAACACTAGTACAAAGTGTACACAAACTCAGGGAGATTGATTTGATGGAGATAAAAACCAAAATTTAAGGTTAGGTATTTCCCCCTAGCAAATCCCTAGGTATGTCTTCCAAGAACAAAACCAACACTCAGGCTGAGAGAAGGAAACTTAACACTCTGAGAACTGACATCTTGGGACACAGGGGGAGGAAACACAACCATCTGTGTTTCAGTCAAGTGTCTACAGCAACTAAATATCAAATGGCACTTTAAACACATTAATACGACTCCCAAGTACTCCGCCAAGGCAATGAGGCTTAAGGGCAGGGAATCTGAGCTCCCGCAGCAGCTCATTCATTCTAAAGAGCACATCCACGCCCTTAGGAACACGTGTAATGACCTTGTAGTGCACTCCAACTCTGCAAGCCGAGAAAGAACTACTTCCTCTTGCAAAGTGACTGATCTAACTCTCGAGGTGGAATTCAACAACTAGTAGTTTTTGTTTTGCTTTTGGATTTGTAAATGAAACATGCAAAAGCAGTGGGTGGGTGTGGCTCAGGACCAACGCCCCGGGCGCGAGCCCCCCATCTGCAACCCAACAGCCCAGCACCAAGTCCGTCAGTAGAGGAGACAGTAAGCTTTAGTGGCCGCGCAGAGAGGGGGACTTTCAAAGTCCTTGCAGGTATGTGGATCGCAGCGGGGCCAGCTATGGATTTCCAAAGAGAGTCACGGCAAGCCCCACCGCAGACCTGTCTACTGATCTACTTACGCCGTGGGCATGTCCGTACACAACAGTCCGACATAGCGAAGCCGCGGGGAAAAGGTGATCTGTAGAAGGGACAAGAAGTGCGGTCAGAGGACGATCAAAGAGGATCTCGAACAGAAGGGCAAGGGACCGGGTCCCATGCGGCCATCTTAGGGGAGCAGGGCCGCCCCGAGTCCGCTCGGGCTGCCGGTCCGGCCTAGACCCCAGGTTCAGCATGAGGCGGGCGACACGGTACCTGCGGGTGTCCTGAGGGGCGTTGCCGCCACCACTCGGCTCGCAGCTGAGGCCGCTCCGCTACCTAGAGATTGCGCTGCAGCCGCCGCGGCTGGAGGGCGAAATGAAGGAGACACCGTTGCGCCCCGCCGCAAGCCTGGCCTCCCCTAGCCAGGACCCCGCCGCGGCCGCCCGGGCTGTCCGCTGCGCCTGTCCTTGCCGCGCCGCCCGCCGCCCACTCCCACCTGCTCCGGAGTGGCCACGCGGGTCGAGGGCACGGTGATCCCCGAGGTGAGCTGTCTCGGACCGTCCGGCAGGGACGGGGTTAGAAGAGGCTGGCGGGCCGCGAGTCAGGCAATGTACGGGGCAGCCCCAGAGGCTAGGGCCGGGGGAACGGCGGAGGCAGCGCAACGGCACCCGCGCGGTCAGGAAGGGAGCGGCCACGTGCGTCACGACGGGGCGGGGAGACGCAGCCCGGCCCGCAGGGTCACGTGCATCGCTTCCGCCTCCGGGCTGAGTACGGTCCCGGGAGGGAGACGTGCAGGCAGTCACTGTCCCTACATGGGCTGCACGGTCTGCGAGGTCAAGGGAAGTGCTCTGCGCCATCTGCAGCCTCGGATCTTCCATCTGTGCACCGCCCACTGCAGTGTCACCCGCTGGTGGGGCTCGAGCCGGTCTCCGAGAGCGGCAGGATCGCGCTCCTGTGGCCGCCTTCCCGTGCATGGGATGGCTTCATACAGGCTCGGAAGCCATGCTCCCGTAGGGAGATAGAGAGAGGGGAAGAAGAGGTAGGTGAGAAGAACTGTAGGTGTGGACCAGTCGTTCGAGTGCTGCGCTCCAATTCTCTAGATGTGCAAGTGTTGTGCAGCAGTTGGTGTGGTCATGCTGCTCAGGGCCCCACAAAATAGTGAGGGAGCAGCCAGTCCTGGTTCTTGGGAAGCAGGGAGATTCCTGCCAGTTTGAGGCTCAGCTACAGCGTGAGGCAAATAGGGAAAAAAGAAGAAATGTACAAGCCAGTAAATATAATAACAGGGCTTTGGGAGAGGGCTCAGTAGGTAAGAACTCTTGCCGTGTCAACAAGAGGACCTGAGCTTGGAGCCCCAGCCTCCACATTAAAAGCCAGTAGTAGCCCCAGAAACAGCAACAAGAAGGTCACTAGGGCTGTCTGCCAACATGGCCAGCAAACAGCGTGCTCTAAGTTCAATAACGGATTCGGCTCAAGGGAGCAAGGTGAAGAGCAAATTGAGATTACCTGAAGTTCTCTGGTCTCAGGCATAAACTTGCATACCTGTACACACACACACCCCGTACAGATTAGAACTGGCGACAGTTTACTTCAATAAAACTCAATTTAGACAGTGAACCTCAGTTTTATCATCTCTACGGTGATATTTCATAATTTTTAATAGCCATAGAGTAGGACAGAGAGCAAAGACTCCAGACACAGGCTCACAAACCAGTTGTCTCTGAAGTCTTCCTCAGTACTATGAGTATTGTGAAGTTTTAACTCTCCTCCTAAACTGGGAAAAGATGGCTAGATTCCCCAATCCAAAACCAAGTTTAAAGTTACACACTGGTATGATCTCTCCAGAGAGCAAGCCAAGCCAGCAATCTTGCCTGATCTTGGCTGAGATAGTGTTGTAAAAAGTTAAGTGGGAAGAGAAGAGTCTTTGTGTCTAAGAGATCAGGCTCCAGCACCTGATTCATTCCTTCATTCAAGTTGAGGCAGGATGGTCTGCAGTGGACCTGACCCAGGGGAGATAAGCTGCTGTAGCTGTCTGATGCCTATGCAAGGCTCATGGTAGAGTTTGACCTCCCATCCCAATCGTCTCACTGACCACCACCTGCCAAAAAACTCAGCCTGCTAAATTAGTTACCCCAATTACCTGAAGCAGGATTTGTTTATATTATGAATTAACCAGTAGCCATTTTTGATCTCCAAAGACATCATTTTCACTGATACAAGCCTGAGGCTTTACTCTGTAAACAAGTATGTAGGCAGTGTTTAATCGTCACTGGAGACAGACATGTGCCTAAGCAAAAAAAAAACTGCAGGGGTGGAAGAGATGGTAATGCCTTCCCAATATTAAAGACATAGCTGACACTTCTATATAAAGGACAGGTTAGCAAGAGAAATATACCTCATTGATTTGATCATGATATGATGATGCACAATTCACCAGACTTAGGAGCCCAAACTCCAAGATGAATTATTGATTTTTATGCCTAGGTTGAATGAAGCATGAACATATAGAAATATACATGAACAAAAAGAATATAGTCTGATATAACAGGATGAGTAGGATCCCGAAAGGTCTGTCTATGTGTGCCCCCTGCCCCAACTATGGAGGCGGACCCTTTCTTAAAAGGAAGGGTTTGGTTTTGTCCGTGTATTGCTGGGAATTGAACTAATGTTTAGACCAGCACTCTACCAGTGAACTGTATCCCCACCCCCCTTTTAACTCTATCAAACCAGCTCTTTCAATAAGTTGCCCAGGCAAGCCTTGAGTTTGCCATTTTCCTGCTTGAGCCTCCAGAATAGCTGAGATTATAGGCTTGCACTACCAGGCTCCACTACCATGGAGGTCTTGAACTGGGAAAATGACTCAATAAAGTCAGATCTCTAGAACCCACATAAAAGATGGGCAAGGCATAGAGTAATCCACCTGTAATCCCAGCACTCAGGAGACAGGCCTGGGATCTCTGGGGCAAGATGGCTAGCTAAACTAGGTGAAATTGACAAGCTCTGGATTCAGCAAGAGACCCTGCTTCAGTAGATTAGAGAACCTTCAATGAAGAAAGATGCATGTACGCACATTTGCACATGTATCCACATGCAAAATATATGTATATCTGCCATGTCCAGGAACCCTGGCTAGGGCGATGGAGGAATGAAGAAAAGATGTGCATACAGTGAAACTGAGATCAGGTGGGGGTCCTCTCATTACTACCAGTGCAACCTGGAATCTCAGGGTGTTTCTTAGGCAAGCATAAGGGCAGGGGCTGGCCAGTCTTGGTGGGAGGTGTCTGTAGGCAGTGGTCTCAGGCTATAGACATCCGGGAGGAGGAAGGTACAGTTGCTGGTTTTTACACTGATGAGTCTTCCATAACATACCTCCAAGGGAAGCTTTGCCAGTCCTCTTGAACTGGAGCTGCATGGGTAACAGCGTTGTCAATTGTCCCACAGGTTGGAGACCCTGGGATGTCGTGACATGGCCATACCCGTGTCAAAATACACATTCACTCAGGACTTCATTTACTTAGGGCTTTCTCTGTTCCCTATGTATATCACAAATGCATAGACAAAAATATAAGTAAATGAATAAATAAAATAGAGGTCTTATGACCTACTTTTAGTAGAGAATATCTTACTGCAGGAAAAGGTGAATATTTTTAAGCCTTGAGGCTTTAGGGGCAGGAGGAGGAAATTCTGCATTTCATGACTTACTCCACATAAAACAATTCTAATTTTTTGGCCTTGGGTGGAGAACAGAGATAAGACAATTTGCAGACAAACTGTTTCTAGGCCTTCACTTTGAACAGGATTAAGTAAATAATCCTGTGTTCTTGGAGTATTTTCATCCAAATTCCTTTAGAAGACCAAGCCTGGTATGTCTGCACATGCCTGGAATCCCAGCACCTCAGAGGCAGAGGCAGGGGATCAGGAGTTCAGGGTCACTCTTGACTACACAGCTTGGGCTATATAGGAAAATTTTCAACAAGCAAAACAAAAATCCATGAAATTGAAAACAATAATCACAAAAAACCTAACAGGACAGACTAAGGACCGAAAGTCTGAAGAATGGCCTAGGTTACCTAGACTCTGTCTTTAAAAAAAAAAAAAAAAAAAAAAAAATTAGTCACTCAGACCAATATATACCAAGAGGAGGGAAATTAGGCTGCATCCTTGAAAAAACTGTCAGTGAATATGTGGATATATAGTTTACAACTCCACAGTCTATGCTTTGCTCACAGTCTTATATGCAAGTATATTTACTTCCTTCAAATAGAGTCCACCCTTAACCCTCCAGCCTTCACATCAGAACGGGGCTACTTAGAATGAGTAGTTCCCCAATTCACCTCCTGTCAGGTCTTCCTCCTATGTGGGCTCAAAGAGATCCTATCAGAAGAGCTGACCCTATACACATTTTTCTTTTCCTGCCACTGGCTCTGACACATCCTGGGAAAGGGCCACCTAAGCCCACACAGCCCAGTTCCATCCTCTTACATTTACACACTCACTCCTTGACTATATTGCATGGGCTTAGGAGTATGCCCCTGGAGATTCAGTCCATTCTAGAAGGAGGCTAATGGAGGCTTGATGGGATTCTGAAAGCTTCTCTATATAGAACTGGGTCTACATACAGAGAGTGTGGGCATGTACCCTTGGCCTGATACACCATCCCTCCTAGGATGGGCACAATACTAGAAGGATTGGTGTGGGATCTATACTATGAGAAGTGGGATGGGAAAATACAGGAGTTGAGGACCTGGAGGGAGGGGGAGAGGGGAAGAAGGAGAGGGCACAGAGAATCAGGGAGCCGTAAAGTTCACTGTGAAGTTCACTGCAAAGTCCACTGGTTGACTGAGGCCAGGATGTTGGTATGGGCTGTACTGCCACATCCCACACAATAGTGGGACTGGTACATGTTGTTGGCAGAGGTGCTGGAGTCACCTGACTATTATAGACAGTGGAGAGGACAAAGTCCTTCGTGACTAAAAAGGCATGATGGGCAAATGGGTCATAAAGGATTATAGGACTTGGGGTATGGTCCAGGGGAAAGGTATTGCCTGGTGTGTGCAAGACCTGGGGTTCGACCCCCAACACCATACACAAAAACAAAACAGATTGACTAGCTGAAGACCGTCTAGCTGATGGCATAAACCCCAGTCTTGTAGGATTGTGTGTGAGGATAGCAACAGCCCTTCATCCACAGGCCAGCCTGGGTGTGGGCAGAATGAGATGGGGACCATTCAAGGAAAGCAGCCAGTGGAGCCACAGAAGACCAGTAGTTTCTTTACAGCCACCCTGGGGGTTTTAGAGAACACTGAAGGATGGGGTGGCAGGGAGGCCAGAAGAGGAGTACAAACCACAGACTTCAGATACAGTCCACCCTTAACCCTCCAGCCTTCACATCAGAAATAGCCTTCACAGTGGAAAGCTAGGGAGGGTAGAAATGCGCACAGGGACTTGTATTTGGGTAGATCTGGGGAGGTTAGTGCCCACAGCCAGCTGTGCAGAAGATCCTGGAACTGGGAATTATCCAGAATTAAACCGGTACATGTGATAACCACTCCTATTGTGCATGAAGAACAGTGTACATGAGTTTGGGCTCTACAGCCTCGGCATGCCATTTTTAGGCCCACTACAGCATGAAAAGCACTGGTTTGGACAATCGTGTCCCAGAAGCAAACTAGGAAAAGACAAGTGTTCTTCAGCTTTCCAGATCACAGTAGAGTTGGGCCCTCTCAAGCTTAATCTGCTTTGTGATAATTAGGGCAGACAGTGGATTTACAGCTTAACAGGTCACAAAGTGCAAGCTTCACATAGCTGCTCCCCGCTCACACCCAGGGCTGGTACAAACAGATGTGAAAGGGCTTTGTTATTCACATCTAGTCAGCAACCTGGAGCACTGGCCAGCAAAGCATTATCGTTTTCATTTGCTATCTGTTGTTGTTTGGTTTTTGGGACAGGGTTTCTTCTGTGTAGCCCTGTCTGGGACTCTCTGCAGACCAGACAGGCCTCAAACTCATAAAGATCCATCACCTGCTGAGTGCTACTACCACCCAGCTTGATTTGCTATTTTTAACAAATTTTATGTTGTATTTTTGACATTATGAATGTCTACCATATGACTATCTGGTGCCCACAGAGGCCAGAAGCAGTCATCAGACCCTCTGGAACTGGGATTACACATGTGAGCTACCATGTGGATGCTGGGAACCAAACCCCAGTCTTCTTTCTTCAAGAAATGCAAGTGTTCTTAACCACTGAGCAATCTCAGATGGGTACTGGTGATGTACCTTTAATCTCAGCACCCAGGAGGCAGAGGCAGGCAGATCTCTGTGAGTTCAAGGCCACCCTGGTCTACAAAGTGAGTTTCAGGACAGCTACATAGCAAGACTCTGTCTCAAAAACAAAGATGAAACAAAACCAAAAACAAACCACTAAGCAATCTCTCTCTTGCCCTCAACTCAACTTTTTTAGTGTGTTATACCCCCAGCGTACATTTTAACACTTTAAAATCTTCAACGTTACACATAAAATGAAAATAAATAATTAAAAAAAGGGGGGCTGGAGAGATGGCTCAGGGGTTAAGAGCACTGACTGCTCTTCCAGAGGACCTGAGTTCAATTCCTAGCACCCACATGGCAGCTCGTGACTATCCAGTTCCAGGGGACAACCTCACACAAACATACATGCAAGCAAAACACCAATGCACATAAAATGAAAATAAATAATAATTATCTTCAACTTATAAAATAGTATCAAACTCTTAGTAATATGTAAGGCTTTTTTTTTTTTTTTCAATTAAAATTTACCTATACCACTTTTTTTTTTTTTTTTTTTTTTTTTTTTTTCTGAGACAGGGTTTCTCTGTTGTAACCTTGGCTGTCCTGGAACTCACTCTGTAAAACAGGCTGACCTTGAACTCAACAGAGATCCCCTGCCTCTGCCTTCCCAGTCCTGGGATTAAAGGTTTGTATGACCACCACCTGACCACCTTTATCATCTTTAAAAGATTCTGTTCTCTTTAACTGTGAGAACTGTTTCTTACTCACCTGTACCTACCCACCCATCCACCCACCCAGCATGTAACAGTGCTGACACAGACATCATCAGCCATGAACATAATATCATGATTAACCCATGCCAGACCCCTTCCCTCTGGAAGGTTCGGATGTTCCATCTGGTTCTCAGCGCAACCCTCAGAGAACACAAGGAACTCCCTGGCTCTGAGTGCACACAGCTTTTCTTTAAGGGAGAGGGAGGCCAGACTTTGAGCCCAGCTCGGTTACAGTCAGAGGCAGCCACTGACACCAAGCCAAGCCTTCCCACTGTGGGAGACTGATACAAAACAAGAAGTCAAGTGCTTTAGGCCTGCTGTGGGGAACCTGCTGCTGCCTTCCTACCTTTGAAGTTTTGGGTGGGGGGGCTCAGCCTCCACAGAAACTAAACAGGGGAGCTTCGTGGGGTGACTGCTGAGACGGGTCTTATCACTCGCACCCCACGCCTTTCTGTTTCTGTGTGGCTACCCTGTGTCTCTGGAGTTGGTGTGGGAGGCAGTGGAAGGGAGATGGGAGAATTCTGGGCCTCGGGAAGTCACAAGGGCAATTTGGCAGGCTGCATCAGTGCATACAGAGCTAAACAAGGGAGGAAGCGGAGGGACAATGGAGCATTATTTGTCGCTGTGGGAGGTCGGTCAGTTTGGTACAGGCTGACCTGCCATCCTCCCACTACCCTGCATTGAGCTTGAGAACAACTAGAGTTCAAATGAGTCACAGCCTGTGTCTGGAGCAAAGGCTGGAGTGATTCAGAGGCCTCCTCTTCTGCAGTTTGCAAGACACACTGCTGCCAGATGGACACACTCTGAGCACATGACACTGCCCCAGAACTTCACCTCGAAGCAATCCGCACACCAGCTGAGTATAGACTATGGGCCATGGTCCAAACCTGATGTCCTAGCAAGCACAGCCTGGTCGAATGCTAATCCCACAAGGAATCAATAGAATTTACACACTCAAAAAAGACTGAAACCAGACAGATTTGGAAATCAATGAATTAAGCCAACATTAATCCACTTGTTTTAAATAGAACTTCTCAGAGCCCTGCTACTCTGTATGATAAACGCGACACAACCTCAGATTTCTTAAGAAGGATCTGGAAAGTCAGTGGGCCACAGAAAGTATGCCAATCTGAAATAGCAGCCCCAACATAAGCTACCCCGAAATATAACCAGCTCTGAGTCTATCACGGTAACCATGAAGATGCGCCTAGATCTACTGTGGTAAGGTGCAGGACCAGTGCTCTAGCTACTGCCATCAGGACCGACCCACTGAGTCACACAGCAGCTTCCAGCTGAGGACCAAGTAGGGCTGGGAGGAAGGGGGCTCTTACAATGGTCCATCCTTGCAAAGCACAAGACTTGTCAAACAAGGCACCTTGGCTTGAAGATGCTTTCTCCTAGCTGGCTCCTCTTAGGACTGTATCTCCTTAGACCACAATCAGGATCAAACCCCTGGGCTTATATAGCAAACTCCTTTACCTGCTGAGCTGCTTCACTGACCTTCAACATATCTCTTGCACATCTGCCTAATCCCACGTTGGCATCTGTCGCTCAAAGGACCTGCTCTGGTCCACCTGAGCAGATGTAGCTCCACTTCCTGCTAGATTCACCAGCTCCAGCTCCTCCTGGAGGCTCCAGCCACTTTTAAGGACCCTTGTCCCTTCTGATCTGTACCCTGAGGCCTCCCAATGCAGAGAAGCGCACAGACCCTGGGAGACAGTGCAGGTTTGAATCCTAATGCTTAAGGAAGCTCCTTGATTAGTTGTATAGCAAAGGGATATTATAATAATCTTGTGACTCCTGCAAGCATTAAATGAAATGTAAGAGGGCTGGAGAGATGGCTCAGAAGTTAAGAGCACTGATTGTTCTTCCGGAGGTCCTGAGTTCAATTCCCAGCAACCACATGATAGCTTATAACCATCTATGATGACATCTGGTACCCTGGTACCCTCTTCTGTCTACTGTATACATAATAAATCTTTTAAAAAAAAGAAAAGACGAAAGAAAAGCATCCACAGAGCTGCTAAATAAAAAAAAAGAAAGAAAGAAAGAAAGAAAGAAAGAAAAAAGAAATGTAAGAGCACTGGGTGGACTGCAAAACTCAAAGACAGTGTCTCCAGGCTATTTACGGTTCTGGGTGAGTTTTTTCCAACTTTCCCTGTCACACTACAAACTCCTGAGAGTGGTGAGTATAAGCTTCATCTTCAGGATTCCTGGCATAGTAGCAGGTAGGCGTGCTAGTCCGATAACCCAATGTGGTGCTGGGTGAAATAAGAATTCCTGGCATGTAGCAGCCATGTGGTACCCAACATGTCGGGCAGAACAAGCTGTGTACAGAGGGCACACCCCTAGGCGTGGCTAAGTAAATCTGTGCCTCCCCTTCTCTTAAAGGAGCCACCACGGGAAAGAAGGCCTTTTTCTCTTCTGCTTCTCCCCTTTGTACTATGTCGCGAGCAACCTCGCCAGCAAGGAAGGCGCGACACCAGCTCTTCTTTCTGCAGTTTTATTCAGAAACCTTGAATTCTGACTTCTGACTTACTTACTTAGGACGGGGACTGACTGACTTGTTACATGTTCTCTCTCATTCTCCTCTCACACTGACCATGGGGAAACACCCCCCCCCAGCCTAAATAGCCTCTGGGCAGCCAACCCCAGTACGCCACGTGGGCACTGCCTATAGGTCCAGGTACGCGGAAGCAAGCCAGATCCTCAGCCTAGCCATATATGGAAATGTTTGTCACTGAGAGCACTCACCATGTGGAAGGTGGAGGGCGGAAGCCAGCGCCATCTTTAAGGCGTGGCTACACGCAGCTCTCCACAGTACTAGGCTGGCAACTCTCCTGAATAAACTTTCATGTGGCACTGGTAGTGTGTGTCTGATCTCATGTGTGAAACCAACAAAGGGCCTGAGGTAAACTCTTCACTCATAGTGAGTAAACAAATAGATGAATTATAGGGGCTAGGGACTGTGTCAGAGAAGAGGGAATCAGAACACCAGTACTTCAGGGAAATCTAAGCATGGCTGGTCCTTCATAGCCATCAATTCCACATCCATGGGTTCAAACAACCATATATTGAAAATTAAAATATGTAAAATACTGTAGAAACCAGAGACAGTGGATGAAGGCACTTGTTGCCAAGGTTGACAATCCCTGGGCCCCACATGGTGTAAGAAGAGAATTGACTCCCACAAGATAGTCTCTGACCTCCAATGTAAGCAACAGTATGAACACACATAAGTAAATGTAGTTTTAAACTAGTGTTTAAAAGCAAAGCCACATATAAACTCCGCTCCCTCACTGGAGTGGCTTTCTTTAAACTCCATACTCCCTGCAAATGTGTATAGTAGTGAAAGCCTGGGCTTAGAGCAACTAGTCAAAAGAAAAAAGGGCCATCATTAAGACACTGAGACTATGGGCTTCCTTGCCCAGGTCAGACCTGCCTTCCTGTTTCACTCAGGAGGCCAGGCCGCCTTGGTTTAGGAGTTTTGATATTGTCTTGGTAGCCCAAACCATAATAGCTTCCAAAGTGACCCACTGTGGGTCTTGGTAGGATGGTGCTACTACAATTCCTATTTTCTGCCTGTGTACCAGCTGTGCCTCAGCCTCTAGAGAGGCTCAAGGAGGGATTTTAACCTGTCTCAGGCCTTAACGTTCTACTGGGAGGGAGGGGAAGCTATTCCCCCAAGGTGATTCTTGCAGCCACATCTCCAAGGGAATGTTACCATCGTGCACAAAAGGGAGGCTGGAGTAGGTGCAGCTCAGAGGCCTGTGTTCAATGTGTTCAATTCCTGGCTGTAGTGGCTTCTAAGGGGACCTAGGGGCCTGGAGACCAGCCCAGCCTCAGCCAGTGCAAACTGGTGACAACTAGTGCCTTAAAAAAGAGTGTGCTCTTAAGTACTTCCCCATAAGCCAGCCTGGGGTCTGTGTGCCTTGAGAGGGCAGAGTCCAGATACAGCATCCCTAGACCAGGGAGAAACCACCACTTGAAGCTGTAGATACCAGCAAGCCAAGGCCCTTCCTCTCCCCTGGCTGAGGGGAGGGTCTGGGGGAAAAGTATCTAAGTTTTCCCCTCCATAATGAAATTGAACTTGCTTGCTTCAGCCTGTCCCTGAAGGCTGTGTCATTGCTTCCTGGCCATCTTGGCCCCTCCCCTAAGGGGAAAAGGAGGACCCTGCGCATAGAGGCAACCCTGAGTCCTAACCCCCAACCAGGCGCACGGCAGCATCTGGCTTTCTAAAACTACCCTCGCAAATAATAATAATAAGGTAGAGTAAAAAACACCTCCTGATTGGGAACACCTCTTTGCTTAGTAGGCAAGTATGAGGTCTGCTACTCTTCCATTCTGTCAAATGACTCTCTGTGGCCTTCATTTCAGAAGTTATGTGCTTGTATGATTGGGAGCTTTTGTTTGTTGCAAAGAAGCCTGGGAGTGGTACCTGTGGAGTCAGAAGAGATTCTCATGCAGTCCCACCTGGGTCAAAGTGTACTGGAGAAATCCTCCCCTTCCAAACAGCATCCATTTTCTCTGAGTTCTAGCAAGTGTCTGAGCTAGAGACACACTTTCAAAATGAACCAGTGCTATTCTGCAGTGAAGAGAACTGGGAGTTCAGTTAATTCAGAACAATGAGGGCCAGCTGATGAGGCTGGTGTGTCAGAATCACGGGCACATTAAAAAGACATTCGCACTGCAGCACATTGAGGTCCATTGCCGGATAGGAACTGTGTGACTCTGCCTCAAGGAGAAAAGTCAACTATACGAGGGCGAGGAGAGATCCTAAGAAGCTGAGAGGCAAAATGTCCTCACATGCATTTTTGGGGCCAGGTCCTCAGGAACACAAGAAGAAGTACCCAGATGCTTCTGCCAACTTCTCAGGGTTCTCCACGAAGTGCTCAGAAAGGTAGCAGACCATGTCTGCTAAGGAAAAGGAGAAATTTGAAGACATGGCAAGGGCTGTTATGAAAGAGAAATAAAAACCTACATCCTCACAAAGGGGAGACCAAAAAGAAGTTCAAGGACGCCAATGCGCCCTAGAGGCCTCCTTCGGCGTTCTTGTGAGCATCTCCCAACAATCATCATCCAATGGTGATGTGGCAAAGAAATCTGCAGAGAAGTGGAACCACACCGCTGCGGGTGAGAGGCAGCCCTGGGAAAAGAAGGCTGCCAAGCTAAGGAAGATACGAAAGGGTATTGCTGCCCAGAGAGCTGAAAGAAAACCCAGGAACTCAGTACAGCAAAAAAAGCATGGTCCAGGTGGGAAAGAAGGAAGATGAAGAAGAGAGGAATACATTGGTTCTAGTGCCTAGTGCAGCTTGTTTGCTTGTTTGTTTGTTTTGCTATAAAGCATTTAACCCACCTGTACACAACTCATTCCTTAAAAAAAAATTATTTATTACATATACAATGTTCTTCCTGCATGTATTACTGCAGGCCAGAAGAGGGCACCAGATGTCATAGATGGTTGTGAGCCACCATGTGGTTGCTGGGAATTGAACTCAGGACTTCTAGAAGTGTACCTAAACCGCTGAGCCATCTCTGCAGACCAGAAACTAACTGGATCTTGTGTTGTGATTTGTTTCATTGTAATAAAATTACTTTGCAAGCTGAAAGCTGGTGTTTGATTTGAAACATTAGAGAAACATTATTTGTCAAATCTGTGCCTTGTGTTCTAAAAAGAGAAACCAAGCCTAGGCTAGAAGTCCTGTTTAAAACGTTTTTGTTTGTTTGTTTGGTTGGTTTTTCAAAACAGTTTCTGGGTACAGCTTGGGCAGTCTTGGAACTCTAGAAGAGGCTGGCCTTGAATTCAAGAGATTTCCCCCTGCCTCCTGGAGTTAAAGGTGCTGGATTAAAGGTGTGTGACACCACCACCTGACTTTAAAAATGATTTTTTTAAAAAGGTAACCTACTAAAGGAAGCTAGCTAGGCAAACAGAAGGGCCAGTAAGAGAGCCGTGCTTCAGAAGAGGAATGAATTCTCCAGTAGAAGCCACTCTGAGGAGCTCAGATACAGCAACTTACCAAGTGGTGGCATAACCCCACACCCACTGATGCCTTCTGCTATCCGGGCTCTGAAACTCACTCTTCTCCTTCTAGCCTTTGTGTGGTGAACACAACAAGGAAATAGGAGCCTGCAGAACCTTCTCCGTTTGCTTGAAGACTGGTAAAAGAGCCAGGCTTTTCCAAATCCCCTCCTGTGTATCTGCCCCATCCCAGGAACTGTCCTCCTCCTTCTGTCTATTCTGAGGCTTCCTTCTCAGTTCCTTCTGGTGGAGCTGGCCACATCACTTCCTAATGAGGTGGTGTCTGCAACTCTTAGTCAGCACCCTCAGCCAGTGTGGGGCCAAGAGCAATCCAGAGAGGAGCCAGCACCTAAGGGAAATACCTGACATTTTCAACATTCCCTTCCTGGGAAAGGGACAGATAGATAGTCTCCAGGTACACCTGCTGATCTGCTGGGCAGGGGACAGACAGCGTCCAGGTACACCTGCTGATCTGCTGATCTAGGGTAAGGACCACCGCTACATGTTAAAACATCACTAGAATTCAAATCAGCCAGTGAATTCATAACAGGTACCCCCAGCCTGAGCTTGGTCCAATCCCAGGACTGTAACCCCAAAGCTCTGAAGCCTCTAAAGCCCTCCCCCCATCCCCCACCCCCAAATAAAAACTCTTGACTCCTGCTGCTCAGGGTCACTCCTACTCCACCTCTGTGACAGAGTGACACGAGTTAGCTTGTCAAGAGACTCTGCTGTTATATCAGATGGGTCTCTTGGTGGTCTTTTGGGGGGCGTTTAGACTCTGGGCACAACACCAGCTCTGGGGTAAACACATGAGGAGCACTTTGGAGGCAACACCATGAGCCAGCAAGGACTTAGGAAGGAGATGTCAAACAATTATAACAATGCACCCAAGCTGTGGCTAAGTGTAAATAAGCCACATCTTTAAATACCCTTAGGAGGGAAGAGCTGGATGTTGGAACCTCCAGCTGACCCCTGCAGGATCTGGAAATCCCCATTCCTGTCTCTCTTGCCAACCCCACTCACTCAGAGAACCTTGAACAAAGGAAAGGCTCCAACTCAGAGATCCCCTGCATGCAACCCCGCCCCTGCCGCCTTGGCCACCACCACCTTTTTAAATGGAGCCTGCCATCAGAACCCTGGTTGGGCTGGCTAATTGCCATTGGCCAGCTGTGGCTTCAGGGGCTAGGGGAGAATCCTAACAGAGTAGACAGCACTATTTTGATTCACAGTCCTCTCACAATGAGCTCAGGGGCCCCTTATAATATCATGGGGATGGATAACCCTATTAAAATTCTGCTGTAGCCTCTGAAACCACGCCCTGGCCTGAGTTCTGATGTCAAGCCCTGTCCCGGCCAGCAGGTTCTTCAGCATGGACCTGAACCTAAGAATGAAACAAATGGAAGGCAGGAACACAAAGAATGGAAGGACAAGATAAATCTCTCTGTTCAAGTCCTCCAAAGCTTTATTATTACAGCCAGTATTTATACAGAATCTCTGCCATGCAGGTAGCTGGGAGGAAAGGGGTGGGATATTCAAAAGAATGTGGCAGGCCTGTGAGAGGAAGTAACAGACAGGGTAGAGTTGATATGGAAATCTGTTATCAGTTGAGGACCTGGAGGATGTCACCTGCTGAGCTGAGAGGGTCAAAGGAGAAGGCCTGGAGGATGTCACCTGCAGAGCTGACATCAGGGGAGACTACCTGGAGTCATGGTTTAGCTGCTGGTAAATGGCTAGCTGTAGGAGCTAAAATATGGCTAAGTTAGGCTTGGCTCCCAAGAAAGCCTCACTTAAGAATTCCTCCCATGGACATCTCCCCTTGCTTCTTTCCTCCCGAGAGTATGTGCGATCGAGCTCTCCCTCCCTCTCCCTCTCTCCCTCTTTCTGTTATTATAACAATAAAGTCTTCTACAAAGTATTTCCTGCCCGACACTACCTCTGATTCAGCATCCAGCGTTTATGGGTCATGAGGCCTCTCCATTCATAGACATCTGCCCGCTAAATGGGTAAAAATGTTTATCGTATCATGCCAGATCAAACATGATCCCACAGAGTCAACATCCCTCATGTCCTAGGAACCATTTTGTATCTTCTCATGTTCCACTTTAACATCCCTAAAGAACACCTCTGGAGGCTGGAGAGATGGCTCAGAGGTTAAGAGCACTGACTGTTCTTCCGGAGGACCTGAGTTCAATTCCCAGCAACCACATGGTGGCTCACAACCATCTATAATGACATCTGGTGCCCTCTTCTGTATGTTGTATACATAATAAATAAATAAATATTTTTTTAAAGAAAAGAACACCTCTGTTCTTGACTGAGAGCTTGGCATTTTGGAAGATTTGAGATGTGGGACTTTGCTTGCAAAGTCTAAGCAAATACCCTAAAATCTCAAAATCTCTGAAATCTGAAATTTTCCTTTCTGGTTCCAAGTACTTTGGAAAGAGTTTATATTAATCCATTAATATTTTAGCTCATTAATATTCATAATAGCCATCCTAAGCTAATATGAGAAATGGCTCAGCAGTTAAGAGCACATAATGCTCTTGAAGAGGACCTGAGTTCAAGTCCCAGCATATCAGATGTATGCAAGGAAGTGTGGTAAACAAAGGACTGCTCCATGGTGTGGTTAAGGAGAAAGTTTTTATTTGTAGATATGAGAAAACAGCCAGAGGCATCTCACAGAGTCCAGAGCAGAGAGAAAAATAAACTGAATATGGCCATCAGATTGGACATGGCCAGAGATATCTGTGAGAGAAGGAAAACTAACCAGAGATAAGAATAAAGAACACCCTGAGAGCAGCAGGGACTGGGTGTGGGGTGAGGGGGCACCTTTCAATATAAAGAGAACAAATGGGTACCTGGGAGAAGAGACGCCTACAGAGGTGAGAAGCCAGCATGCCAGAATGGAGGCTTTGAGACTGAGGGAGCCTGAAGGCTAGCATGCATTTTGATTTGCTGATAGGGAAAGGACCACAGGTAGCCATGTCCTGTAGAGGTAGCAGAAATGACTCCTTTAGCAGATGGGAACCAGTTTCACAAGTTCCTGAGGAAGGCTGGCTTTCATCTGACCACCAGAAATCCTCTTCTAGTTCAGGCTATGCCCATTTCTAGACATACTGCCTTTTGGAGTCTGGGGAGTTGGAGTTTCCTACCTGTTACACCAGTTCCAAGGAGTACAAAAGCCTCTGGTCTTAGCAAGCACAGGCATTCATATGCACAGACCCACATACATGCATGCATACATACATTACAATTTAAAAAGGTCCTTTTAGAAGAAAGCTTGACTCTGTTTTTGGTTTTAAAAAGGAAGGTAAATTAGGAGATAGTAGTGCAGGCCTTTAATCCCAGCACTCTTCTGGCAAAGGCAGGTGGATCTCTGTGAGTTTGAGGCCAGCCCGGTCTACAGAGGATGTCCTGTAGCTCAGGACATCCAGGGCTACACTGAGAAATCCTGTCTTGAAAAATTCAAATTAAAGAAAGAAAAGAAAAAGAATGGTAAGTATTATCATCACCTCAAAGTGGAGGGTAGAAAAGCTAAGGACCCTTCCAAGAGCACTGAGATAGACAGTAAGCAAAGGAGCTAGCATTTGAATCTAGGCCCTTGGCTTTCATGTTTGTCCTAAGCCACATTGTCTATGTTATGCATGCCACCAGGGAGACTGGACACGCTGTTAAGAATAAGGATTTTATTGTTGCATACAGGTTCCCACGAACGTGGGTCAATAGCCTAATTCCGGAGCAGTGGAAAGGCTAAGGACCCCGAGCCCTGATGGGCAAGGGTCTTTAAAACAAAACATACATAAGCAAGATGTTTGTATTGGCATTCCAGGATTGGACAAAGGGGTAAAGTACAGCAGCGACTGGTGTGAATCCAACTTTTGAATCCATTGGCTGCTGCATTCACTGGCAGACCTGGGCCCAGCCCCCAGGTATTAACATGTGAATGAATCTAGGTAGGTCCTTACATTTCCCCCTCTGACTGGTTCCTGAGAGTTCCATGATTGGAACTGTCTCTAGTTCCATCCAGGTCAGAGTCTAAGGAGTCCATGTACTTCCTGAGGCCCCAGTCCCAGATCAGTAGAAGCCATGCTACCATTTTGAAGGGGTTGTTGGATCTTCCCATCCTTCACTCTGGAAATCTTCCTTGAGTGTATAGGGGTCTGCTGGCCTGGCAGGTTCCAAGAACCCTAGGTGATGTCCCTTAAGGTGGACCCAGTCCCCTGGTTGAAACCTGTCAGGGGGAACATCAGATTCATAGAGGGCCCTGAGATTGGACCACACTTCCTTGTGTGTCCACGGGGCTCCTTGTGTAGCATTGAGAAGATCTTGGTCATCTACTTCTGCCAGCAGATCCACCTGGAGGTTAGGGATGGTGAGGCAAGGGATGCCAACCATAAATTCAAATGGGGTTAGCTTCATCTGATAAGGGGGATTCCTTGTCCCATATAAGGCAAAGGCAGTCACCCAGTATTCGCCAGCTTCCAAGGTCAATTTAATTAGGCCTCATTTTAGAGTAGAGCTTATCCTGTCTACTTTTCCTGAACTATGGGGTCTGTATACACAACATAGTTTCCAATTACTCCCCAGAAAGGTGGTTAAACTCTGACCAACATGGGACACAAAAAGCAGTCCATTGTCTGACCCTATAATAACTGGAAATCCATACCTGGGCAGGATGTCTTCAAGTAACTTCTTTTGCCATCACCTGCACTGTTTGATGTTTTGTGGGAAGGGCTTCTGTCCATCCTAAAAAGTATCTAACAAAACTAGCAGATACCTGTCACCATACTTGCCAGGTTTTATCTCAGAAAAGACCACTTCTTAGTAGGCTCCAGACTTCTTCCCTCTGAGTCGATAACCTAGGGTTTCCAGGGTTAACAACAGCACTGGTGAGCTGATAAGCTTTGCAGTTGGTGACAGTGTTTACATGAAAGTCCTGTATGCTCCGTGTTCCCATATGAGGGGATCAGTAGATCTTGGTAAGCAGTCTCTCTCCCAGATGCTCAGGCAAGATGATTCTACTGTCTGCAGCTCTCCACCGCCCATCTCTGCACTGGGTCATGGGGAGGGTTTCAATCTGGAAAGATCTTTTTAGTGTACTCAGGTACCCCATGGTCCACTAGCACACGTGCAAAAACTACATCAGTCTGGAGTGCCACCTGTCAGGTAGTTTTGAAGGACTCTGGGTTCTAAGGCTTGAACCAGGCATTCAGTTCAGGTATTCAGCAGAGCACCCCCCCCCAGGAGTACAAGGAACTAAAGTCTGTCCCAGGAAACAGAGTGACCCAGCCCAGATAACCGTAATCAACTCAGATAGGACATAATGGTCTGGTCGAACCTGTGGTTAAAATACCAGAAGTTCCAAGCAGAATAGCGGTGACCAACACCCAGTTGTAAAAGCCCCCTGACCAGCTGGTCTTAAGGCAACCCCATGACTACTGTGAGCAACCTTACGATTATAGTGTGACCTTTAAAGTGACCAATCATGTGTTGCCCCTGTTGCTATGGTGATTTTATGGTCTTAGCCTTTAAAAGAGATATGGGATTGCCCCTCGCTGGCTACTCCCTTGCTTCCCGAGGCAGGGAGGTAGCCCGTCTGCAGATGTAATAAACCTCATGTTATTTTACATCAACGGCCTGGAGTCTGGGTTCTTGGGGCCCCCCTTTCCGAGGATAGTACCCTAAGTCTGGGGTCTATCAGTTTCACCTGCCAGTCTGTTGTCCCTGAGGACAGGTCCATCCCCTCTTTTGTGCCCTTGGCAGTGGACAATGGTAAGCTTCTTGGGTAACCATGGAGCTTTAGGGAGGGCTATCAGCTCCATGCATTGAGCAGACGTCCCAGGTGGCATCAGGTCTGCCCATACTATCTCTTCTGCAGTAGTAACTGCAGCTCCCTCATACCTCAGGCTGTCCTGGACAAAGCTTCTGCAGTGGGTGATGGGATGTCTTGCAAGTTTAGCCTAATGCTGTGTGCCTGGGCCAGGATCTCAAAACATCTGTGCAGTGGTGCCTCCAAATCTGGATCAGACAGTAGAGTAGCTGGATTCAGAGCTGAGGGCACCTGGAAGGTTATTCTGGCAAGGTTAAGCAACATTCTCTGGTACTGTGTCATTCTGGCATTGCTCAGCCACCAATCAGGGGGCTGCTTGAGAATTCCTTCAAGTGCATGGGGTGTGGTTATGATGAGAGTCTGTTCTAAGGTCAACTGTCAGCATCCTTAACCAGTTGTGCCACAGCCGCTATTATGCGGAGGCAAGATGGCCACCCAGCTGCCAGTGTTTGGGTTAGGACTCCTTTGGCTATCCCCTTGCTCTCATCTATGTATAAGTAAAATGGCTCAGTCACATCTGGCAGACCCAGGGCTGGGGATGAAAGTAGACTTTGGCAAACTCAAAGTGGTCCTCAGTCCAGATGGAGTCCCCACCCTTCTTTGGTGGCCTCATATAAAGATTTGGCCAAGTCTGTAAATCCTGGGATCCACAGATGGCAGAACCCTCCTGAGCCCAGGAACTCTCTCTTGCCTGGCAGTAGTAGGTGTGGGGATCTGCACTACTGTCTCTTTCCTTGCAGCTGAGAGCCCCTGCTGCCCTTCCTTCAGGATGTATCCCAGGTATGTTACATGTTGTTGTAGGAAGTTTCCTCCGGGCCATTTGGGCCCAGGAGTTTGTAGCCGGCCCGAGGCAGAGGTTTGGAACTTGGTCCACGGCGGCTTTTGTCCCCTAAAGAAATGAATCAGATACTTATATTACTTCATACTGTTTGGCCCATGTCTTAAGCACATTACTAGCTAGCTCTTTCATCTTAATTCAACCCATTTCCATTAATCTTCCCACCACGTGGCTCAGCCCATGGCTCACCTGTACCTCTACATGTTCCTCCTTCGGGTTCCGATGGGGACTGACTAACTCCGCCCTTCTCCTACCTGCCTGTGCTCTGATCCTCCACTCGCTTCTACGGTGCTCTACATAGGCCAAACCAGTCCTTTATTTACAGCATACAGAGAGCATTTCCACCACAACATGTTGCTTGCAGATTCAGGCCTAAGTCTGCAATACTCAGTCCCCACCAGGCAAGTTTCTCCATCTGTGGCTGCATTAAGCAGGTTGTTAACATACAGGTTAATTTCTGGGCTCTGTGTAGCGGGCAGCAGCACATTAGACATGTGCTCATTCCCAAGTTGTTTTCCTTTGATTCTCTTTTCCTCTGCACTCCCCCTTTCATATCCTTCCTTAGCCACCTTCACTAACGCTGCATCCTTATCCATTCTCTGCCCTGTGCTACAGCCCCTACTCAAATTTGCAGACCATCTTTTGGCTGTGTTGGAGACCCCCAAAAGAGACTGGTGACAGACTACAGGGAGCTCCAGCCATATTACAATCCCACACTGGGCAGATTAGGGGACAGGCTGCATCTGCGACAGCCTGATTGGCCGTGGATTCTTCTGTGGCACTGTCCTGAACCAGAACCAGCTTTTGAGTCTCGGTCTGCATCTGATCTCTCTCCTCCGCCATGAAGGGTACCTATAAAAGCTGTGTGCAATCATCACCATCCCACATGGGGATGGCTGCACAAGGACTGGGGGTATAAGAAGGTGAGGGAGAGATCTCATCCTTTGTGCTGCCTCCTTGAAGGATCGCTGGCCTAAGAGCCAAAGGGGTCTTGACTTGTCAGGGCAAGAATAATTTAATCCAAGGAGGTGGGTTTTCTACTAAATCTCTCCAGTCTACTAGGTAGGGGACTTGATCTGTACTCCTATTCGAGGTCTGAAGACCACTTTCTCCACTGCCTCTATGAGAGTCAAATCGAAGATTCCTCCCAGAGGCCAGCCACACATAGCGCTGGTCATGCTGACCTGCAAAGGGTGGCAAATTTAGACTTTTTAATCGTAACAGAAAACTTATTAACACATGCATTAACCTCTTGATAATGGTTTAAGACTAAGTCCAGTGGTGAAGAAACTGCCTGCCTTCTGCCCTCACAATCCAGAACACAAATACAGAGAAACACAGACACCACAGAGGACAGCCTAAATCCAGAAGAGAAATCGTCTGTCCCATGGCCTTCCTTACAAATATGGGACCTTCTGTCCCATAGAGATTTGAGGGTTGCAGTCCTCATAGATATGAGGTATTTTTTGCATCCTTCTAACTATAGATCATTGAGGTCCTTGAGCTCAACAGGCACAGGAAACTTCCTGCTGTTACAGACACAGGCTGGGAAGCCTAATGTGTTCCCCTGATTCCTTCCCTGGGCAACTTGGTTCTGCCACAGCCCTGCCTGATGACCCAGATACCTACAGCGGAATCATTCCACCACTACAAGCACAAGGTGGGAAGCTCAATGAGTTCCTCCTGATTCTAAGCAAATTCACTCTACCACAGCCCTGGGTGCCTGCTCCAAATGGCTCATTCCTAGCATTCTGCCTCAAGCCTTCCTAGAAGCCTACATAGGCCACCTTCCACTGGCACACATCACCACAATTGACCTACTCACTGTCACCACTGCTGCACCCAGTGCCCATAGGCAGGCTCTCTTCTCAGGCCTGGCGCTCTTGGCCCTGCCAAAGTGGCTCCATGGCACTTGCTTTGCTACTGGCACTTGCCCAAACACTGGGCCCTGAAGGACCCTGAGTTCTAGGGCTTGACCCAGGCATTCAGTTCAGGTATTCAGCAGAGCACCCCTCCATGAGAACAAGGAACTAAAGTCTAAAAGTCTGTCCCAGGAAACAGAGTGATCCAGCCCAGATAGCCGTAATCAACTCAGGACATAATAGTCGAACCTGAGATTAAAATACCAGAAGTTCCAAGCAGAATAGCTGTGACCAACACCTGGTTGTAAAAACCCCCTAACCAGCTGAAATATGACCTTTAAAGTGACCAATCATGTATTGACCCAGTTGCTATGGTGATTTTATGGTCTTAGCCTTTAAAAGAGATATGAGATTGTTAATCGCTGCTACTCCCTTGCTCCCGAGGCAGGGAGGTAGCCTACCTCTGACCTCCATGTGGACATCATGCCACATTCACAAAATGGCCTCAAACTCCCAAGAGATCTGCCTTGTCTCTACCTCTTGCTATTTGCCTCAACTGGACTGGAGTCTGGGTTTTTGGGGCCCCCCCTTCCCAAGGATAGTACCCTGACTCTAGGGTCTATCAGGCTCCACAACACAGCCCACACTACACTGTCTGCACTTGCCTCGCTGGCTACGCTACTCATCTGCTGGTGGTCCAGAGTCCCTGAGAGTGTGGAAATTCTTCCCAGAAAATGCACCATATATTATGCCCACCCACATAAGAATTTCCACACTTGCCACCAGGGAGGTTGGATCCGCTGTAAAGAATGAGGACTTTGTTACATACAGATTACATACGGGTTCCCACAAACCTGGGTCAATAGCCTAATTCCGGAGCAGTGGAAAGAAGGACCCCAAGCCCTGATGGGCAAGGGTCTTTAAAACAAAACATACATAAGCAAGATGCGTCACACCTTGGCATTCCTCGATTGGGCAAAGGGGTAAGGTACAGCGGCGATTGGTGTGAATCCAACTTTTGAATCCATTGGCTGCTGCGTTCACTGGCAGACCTGGGTCATGAATCCAGGTCCTTACAATGGTGACTTGGTGACTTGGATGAACTTGAACACAGTTTCTCTTCTTACTCAAGACAGAAGCCAGGTCTTTGTGCTGTGAGCTGTGAGCCATACCTCACTACAGTGTGGTGGCTGAGGTTGCCAACCATTCTTTCTCAAAGTGGAGTAGCTGGAAGGATTGTGGAGATGGTGGAGACAGTGGCTGAGTTCAGAGTAGGAGGACAACACATTTTGAATCCACTCAAACATGACTCTCCCCACACAGCTAGAGAACAGAAACACGATGACTTTCAGACACTCCCATAGTTCCCCAAGAACACAACAGCTGCCTGCCTCAGCTCACTTGGTTACAAGTTACACTCTATCACTGTGGGAAGTCACTCCTAAAAGCTAGTCACATGACCTCCACAGTCAAGACCAGAGAGTAATTAATGCATTCCTGTCACTGCTCAGCTCTATTTCTCCATTGTTAAAGAATCCAGAATCCCCTGCCCAGGGAATGATGCCACCCATAACAACCCCTCACAGGCATACCCATAGGCCAACCTGAGCTACATAAATCCCTCACTGAGACTCCTTTCCAAGTGATTAGAGATTAACCACACTACTTTTAAGTTCATAAAGCATTAGAAGAAGCTATGCAAATGGAAACTGTTTAGTGAACTGGGTACACAGGCAAGTCCCCATGAACAGGGACTTTTTCTGGAATAGCCAAAGGAGGTCATGACTGTGGTGTCTGTCTGTGAAGATCCTAGCAGTGGGTAGGGGATAGGACACATTTACCCAATTCCACTACCACCCTGGCAAAAACACAGACTGTTTCCTTGCTGTGTAGACAGGAACCTCCACCAGTTGATTCCCTACAGATTTCTAGCCCCTGCCACATGGACTAAGGGCTCCCTCCATCTCTGCTGTGTCTTGTCCTACCCAAGGTTTCAAATGCCACATGTCAGAGACCAGGGCAACTCAGAAGCTCCTCATAGTGCAGCGTTGGGACCAATGCTGAGCTGAGTCCGGAGTCTAACATCCCGCTGTAGGAGAAAAGGCTTTCACTCCCTAGCGCTGGCTACTGAGGTTTCTGCTCAGAAAAATAATGACACCCTCCCCTCCCCGCACCAAGTGTCCTAATACTGTCAAACAGCCATGTGGTCTGTTACATTCCAGAGTATCATGGCAGAATGGGGTCAATAACTCCAGCTCTGAGCACCAGGGAAGATAGAGCGGTTCACAGAGGATGTAGCTATCTATAATGACATATACAAAAGTATAAAGACTGTACAAAGGAGAGCTAAGAGTGCTTGCTGTGTTAGCACAAAGACCTGAATTTGATCCCTGGACCCATATAAAGAGCCACACAGGGGTCTGTGTGGTTCTAATTCCACTGCTGGAGAGGTGGAGAGAAGCAACCTAGTCTCCATAGCAATTTCAAGGCAGACCTTGTCTGAAAAATAAGGTATGTGGTATTTCTAAGGTATGACACCCAAAGCTGTTCTCTGGCTTCCATAAGCACAGGCCTCTGCACACACAGGAGTAATCATGTGCACACACACACACACACACACACACATACACACACACACCAAAAGTACTACTTGCCAATATGACAAGATTTAACCCAAATGAAATGTATATATATATATATACTAAGATTTTACAAGTGAAACTTAAAGGAAATAAATTGCGGCCTGCAGCAATTGTCTATGCAGAGCTTTGCAGTTTACAGAATGTCTTCACCATCAGGTGAAGAGGGAGATGGAAATGAGAGGCCTTGGGAACACCTAAGCCTTGCTGAAGTGCCCTTAGGTGCTTTAAGATATGAGTGTGCAGAGAGGTTTAGCTGGTAATCACACGACCTCAAGCCTGAGGACATCAATTCCATCTCCAGAACACACGGGGCAGAGAGAACTAGCTCCACAGGCTGTCTGTCCTCTGACCTCCATGTGGACATCATGCCACATTCACAAAATGAAATACATTTTTTAAAAAAAGATATGCCTATGTTGGAATGTGCTTCTACGGATGAATGCCTCCCAATGGAGCAACAGTTTACTGGAGGCTCTGTATCACTCAGGAATCTGGTAGAAATGAAAATTCCTACTACCTGCTGAGTTTAGGGGTGGGTGACACTGGTGTGCTACCTTACCTCTGCAAACGGCAGCTGCATCTGAGTGACAAGGACACAAAGGCTAGAGCTCCGGGGCGCCCTCTACTGGTTTTCATCTGCAAAAGCAGAGTTTGTGTCAAACTGATGTAAAACTATCCATCATAACAGACCCCTTGTCAACCCGACACACAAGCACTGTTGAGCCATGACTTTCCTTTCTTGTTCATCCCCAAGGTGACACACTAGTATTAATACCATAACCATAATCATAAAAAAACTTTATTGTTTCGACATAGGGTTTCTCTGTGTAACAGCTCTGGCTGTCCCGGACCTTGCTATGTAGATAGACCAGGCTGGCCTCAAACTCCCAAGAGATCTGCCTTGTCTCTGCCTCCAGAGTCCTGGGATTAAAGGCATGTACTCTTGTCAATACAAAACATTTTACAAACTTACAAAAACTCCCAGTCTTTACAAACTCAAAACACTTTAAATTTCAGTCATTTATTATTATTATTATTATCATTATTATTATTATTAATTCAGTATCTTTAAGAATCTAAAATTTCTTTAAGGATTCAATCTCTCAACTGTGGAATCTTACAAAAAATTATTATTTCCTTACTTCAAGAGGGAAAAACTGGAGGACACTCATAATCTAAGTACAGCAAAACTAGACTCCAACAGTGTAAATAATTCAGTGTCCAGTACCTGGGACTCATTCATTCTCCAAAGGGCTTGGGTTGAGAGACCCTCAACTCACCCCCAACCATCCTAGTTATGACCATATACAGAAAAATCCCCAACCATCCTAGACATGCCCATATCTGCAAAGTCCTCAACTGCCTCACCCCCATCCAAAACCACAGAATGTCCCAACCCTGGGGACAGCCAATGACAAAAAGCCACACCAACAAACCATTATAACTAAACAAGAATTCCCCCTTGACTAACAAATCATAAAATGACCCATATTCCAATACCCTGGCAATGAGCCTTTCAGTTTTCCCCTTTAAAAGCTGAATGCTTGCATTGTTCGGGAGCCTCTCCCTTCCTCGCTGCGTGGAGCGCTGTGGACAGGCTCCCTATTGACTAGTCTGTATACTTCTTTCAATAAACCTTGCAATTGCATTCCAGACTCCCTCAGCCTCCAGTGGTCTCTTTTGGGGGTCTCCACTCCGGGCACAGTATTTGAGGGCTCGTCCGGGATCCCCAGTGACACCACAGGGACCCACAAGAGTCTGGAGGTTCATTGACCCACACCAGTGTCAGTAAGAGCACTCTCTGTCTTATATTATCCTCATTGTGTGTCATTTGTTGTGAGCACTTTAGTTTTGAACTGGTCAATCTACTTGTACTTTGCAGGTTCTTGCTGGGGCAGATGTGCCTGGACAGCAAGCCTGGAGGTAGAGAGGGACACCTTGATCCCCGACTTGGGCAAGGAACCACCCCATTCCGAGCTGTTTGTGGTTGCTCCCAAAGCAACTGTTCTGTTCTCCTCAGCACCATTTGACAGTGACCAGGAGCCTATATTGGGGTTCCAGAGGCCTGTGAGAAGTATCTTTGGGTATCTTCCAGCAGCTCAGAGGGAGATAACAGTTTGTTCTTTGTCCCAGGAAGTTGTCTTTGTGTGTGTGTTTGTGATTGCAACTGGTTTACTTACTCTAGTTTGTGGCCTCTATTTCTCTTTTATTTATTTATTTATTTATTTAGCCTTGGTGTTTGCCTGGAACTGGAACCACAGACAGTTGTTAGCTGCCATGTGGGTACTGGGAATCGAACCCGGGTCCTCTGGAAGAGCAGACGGTGCTCTTAACCACTGAGCCACCTCTCCAGCCCCTTAAATTTTAACTTTATTTATTTATTTATTTGCCTTGGTGTTTTTGCCTGGAACTGGAACTACAGACAGTTGTTAGCTGCCATGTGAGTGCTGGGAATTGAACCCTGGTCCTCTGGAAGAGCAGACGGCGCTCTCAACCGCTGAGCCATCTCTCCAGCCCCGGTCTCTATTTCTCTAACCCTGCTATGGGGACTACCCCATCTTCATCTCTAGTGCTCCCCTTGCAGACCCTACCCTGATAGCAGTTGCCTTCCCATCAAATCGCCCAGACTGGGATTATAGCTCAATGGAATGTAGGGAGTGTCTCCAGATTTCCCACCAGGCTCTGTTAGCAGGTCTCAAGGCTGCAGCCTACCAATATGGCTAAAATTTATGACGTAAGACAGGGCAAGGACGAAACCCTAGTCGCCTACTTAGAAAGATTGATCAAGGCTTTCAAACAATACTCACCTTATGACCCAGAGTTAGGGGAAGCTGAACAAGCAGTTATACTTGCATACGTTAACCAGGCGGCTCCAGATATTAGGACCAAATTGCCATCACTAGACAGATCAGGAGAGAAAAGTTTAAGGGACTCGGTGGCAGTGGCAGAA
The DNA here is from genome assembly GCA_004025045.1 of Sigmodon hispidus. NCBI lineage: Eukaryota > Metazoa > Chordata > Mammalia > Rodentia > Cricetidae > Sigmodon > Sigmodon hispidus. The sequence continues at coordinate 117,146 of PVIH01003293.1, read as the reverse complement.
AAGGCTTATAATAAGAGGGAAACGGAGGACCAGAAAGAGGACAGGAGAGAGAGAGCCACAGGAAAGAGGGGATAGGAGAGATAAGAAACAGGAAAAAGCCTTCCTAAATTATTGGAAAGGCAGCAAACCTATATGGAAAGAGTGCTCTTGGCTATGGAAGCAGGAGGAACTAGGGGAAAAAAGCCCCGACCCAAGTCAGGAAAGAACCAGTGTGCATATTGCAAAGAGGAAGGACACTGGGCAAAAAACTGTCCCCAAAACAAAACCCAGAGAGACATAGCCGAAGGGATGAGGAGGAAACAGATCCGCATCCTGGCTGCAATGGGTGGAGAAGATAGTGATTGGGGGGACAGGGTTTTGTCTCCCTCCCTGAGTCTAGGGTAACACTGAGAGTGGAGGGGAAACCCGCTCAGTTCATGGTGGATATGGGCGCTGAGAGCTCCGTGCTGTTGGCCCCAGAAGGACCCCTACCAAAGAAGCAGACCTGGGTGCAAGGGGCGACAGGAACTAAACCCTACCAATGGACTACCCGAAGAACAGTAGACTTGGGAACGGGAAGGGTAATCCACTCGTTCCTATTGATCCCCGAATGCCCCATCCACTCCTAGGGCACAATTTGCTCAAAAAAATGAGAGCACAGATCCATTTTACAGATGAAGGAACTCAGGTATGGTATCCTGATGGGAAGCCCATTGGGATTTGCCTAACAATTAGGAATACCATCTCCATGAGTCAAAGCCATCCCCAGCCCCCTGCAGGGATATGGCAACCTGGCTTCAAAACTTTCCGACTGCATGGGCTGAAACTGGGGGAATAGGGCTAGCCGCACACTAGGCTTCCGTTTTTTGTAGAGCTAAAGATTGGGGAAGACCTTGTGAAAGTCCGTCAGTACCCCATGACTCTAGAGGCTAAAAAGGGGATTACCGCCATATAAGAAGGCTCCTCCAGGCAGGTGTCCTATGGTCTGTATAGTCAGCTTGGAACAACCCCCTACTTCCAGTAAAGAAACCACATACGAATGACTACCACCCAGTTCAGGATCTCCGGGAGGTCAACAAACGCGTAATGGATATTCACCCCACAGTACCTAACCCCTATACTCCCTTGAGTATACTCTCACCAGAGAATAAATGGTACACCATTCTTGACCTAAAAGATGCCTTTTCAGCCTTCCACTTGCACCTAGCAGCCAAGGGTATTTTGCTTTTGAGTGGCGAGACCCTGATATAGGAATAAGTGGACAGCTAAGCTGGACAAGGTTGCCTCAAGGATTTAAAAATTCACCCACCATATTTGATGAAGCTCTGCATGAGGACCTGAGGGAGTACCGCACCCAACACCCAAACATTTCTCTCTTGCAATATGTTGAAGATGTGCTCATAGCTTCAAGAACTGAGCAGGAATGCCTCCAAGGAACTGAGGAGCTTTTAACAACCCTAGGGACTCAGTCTTGATGTTGTGGGGAGAAAACTGGATATGCCAGGAGTGGAGGCTGAACTAAACAATATTGGAACCGTGGGACCTTGGGATTGCCTGCCCATAGAGGGGATGGGGAGATATTGAGAAGAGAGAATGACCTGATGTGGTGGGAGGGAGAAGGGACCTTGAATAAGGATATACAAGGATAGAAAATGTGGCTTCTTTATTCATAATAATAAAAAAAGAAGATAAAAAAAGACTGTGTCAGAATGTAAGGCCTGCCAATTAGTCAACACCTATAAGACAAGAGACCAAGACAGACCCCACCCTGGAACGTACTGGGAGGTAGACTTCACAGAGTTGAAGGCCGGGAGGTATGGGCACAAATATTTGCTAGTCTTTGTGGACATCTTTTCTGGATGGACCGAGGCATACCCCACGAAGCATGAAATCGCTTGAAGGGTGGCCAAAAAGATTGTTGAAGAAGTTCTCCCCAGGTTTGGTTTCCCCCATGTGATTGGGCCAGACAATGACCTGGCCTTCATAGCCCAGGTAAGTCAGGGAATAACCACTGCACTGGGGACCCACTGGAAATTGCATTGTGCTTATAGATCTCAAAGTTCAGGACAAGTTGAAAGGATGAATCGGACCCTAAAAGAGACCTCACTAAATTAGCTTCAGAGACTTGCAGTGATTGAGTGACCTCCTTCCCTTTGCCCTATTCCGAGTGAGGAATTCCCCTACCAGCTAGGCCTGACTCCTTTTGAAATAATGTTTGGCAACCCCCCTCCACTAATACCCAGTTTGCAGACTGAACTAGTTGTATATGAAGAAGAAGTAGACCTCCTTCACAGTTTAAAAGCCCTGTCTCTAGTACAGAAAGACCTCTGGCCAAGGTTGCTAGCCTTATACTTATCCTATCCTCCCCCTGAGCCTCACAGCTTCAAGCCTGGAGATTGGGTCTTGGTCCAGAGACACCACAACAAATCCTTGGAACCTCAGTGGAAGGGACCCTATATCGTCATCCTGACTACACCAACTGCTCTTAAAGTAGACGGGATCCCCACCTGGATCCAACACTCCCACGCCAGGCCGGTCACTGAGGACTACACCTGGGAAGCCATTAAGCACCCATTGAACACCCCAAAGCTGAGGATACACTCCAGGCCCCGGAATGCAGTTCATCATGCTAACATGGATGATGCTAGTCTCCCTCCAACTAGTGAGCCCACAGAACCTGCACCAGCCATGGAACATCACCTGGTGCCTGACTATTCCAGGAACAGACATCGTGTTAGCCCAGCAGAGTAAGACGGCCTCTGCTGGCACTTGGTTTCCCAACCAATTCAAGTTCTACCTAAGAGTAGTCAGGGGAGAGGCTGGAGTGTCCCGGAGGGAGGGGTGAGGGGAGAATGGTACCTATGCCCAGGCCCTCACCTTAAAAGAAATGGCTGCAGGGGATGAGCGGACTACTATTGCGCCTCACAGGGATGCGAGACTAGTGCCTCCTGGGCTACCACCCGGAGTGGAGACTCAGTGACCATGACATGAGGAGAAACGGGGTCCTACCCTAGTGGGACCTCTGCCATTCTGAGGCTCACAGATACGGGGCGGACACAGGCATGGGACACCCCCAGGTGCTGGGGTTTGAGATTTTATGATCCCTCGGGCCCCAATAGGGGAGTACTGTTGGCTCTGAGCAGGTATCTATCCGCCCCTGAGCATATTGCAGGAATAATAATAAATAATAACTACTAATAATAACTAATAATAATAACTAATAATAAACCCCCAAAAGCCCCGCCCCCACTATCGTGCCTCAATAGAACCAGACTAGACCAGAACTGCACAGCAATTCAAAACCAGCCCTAACCAAGGCTCCCATAGTCCTGCCTCCGATACCCCGTATCCTCTGTTCTCAGTATTACAAAGATCCTACTTACTTCTAAATAGTACCAGACCAGATCTAACCATCTCCCGCTGGTTATGTTACAGTCCAAGGCCCCTGTACTATGAGAGAATAGCTGTATTCGCTCCACCTAATGACTCCGGATGACATAAGGGAAACGTAGATTCCTGTTGGTGGCAATCTAACACTTCCCTGACCTTAAAGCAGGTGACCGACCGGACAGGGATTTGTGTAGGGACTGTACCCGTGTGGAGAGCTGCGTGTAGCCATGCCTTGCATTCTCCCTGCACAAAAAGATCTCGCTGACTTCCGCCCTCCACCTTCCACATGGTGAGTGCTCTCAGTGACAAACTATCCCATAATTCGCTAGGCTGAGGATCTGGCTTGCTTCAGTGTACCTGGACCTACAGGCAGTGCCCACGTGGTGTACTGGGGTTGGCTGCCCAGAGGCTATTTAGGCTGCGGGCGGGTCCCCCGTCCCCTACCCCTACCCACTTCAAGCAGAATGAGAGAGAACATGTAATGTAGCAAGTCAGTCAGTCCCCGTCATAAGTAAGTCAGAAGTCAGAATTCAAGGTTCCTGAATAAATCTGCTGAAAGAAGAGCCTGGGTGTCGCATCTTCCTTGAGGAAAGAGGTTACGCGCGACATACCCATCCAATACCAATTCCTCTGCAACCGAACTGAAGCTCTTACTAACATCTCTAGATACTTAAGTCCCTAATCATGACACCTGGTGGGCCTGCTCATCTGGCCTGACCCCTTGTCCTCACGTCACGGTGCTGAACAAAATTGGAGGATTCTGTGTCTTAATTCGTTTAGTGGTCAAAATGACTTACTACACAGCTGAAGAATTACCTGACCTTAGTGAGGCTGTGCAGAGTATTATGCACAAGAGAGAGTCAGTAACCACCATGACCCTAGCCGTTCTCATGGGAGCAAGTCTGGCTGGACTAGGGATGGGGGCTGCCTCCCTTGTAACCCAACAGCAATACTACACACACCTTCGCATGTACATAGATGAAGACATCCAAAGGATGGAAAACTCAATTTCCCATTTGTAACGTTTCCTGTCATCACTAGCAGTGTTACAAAACAGGAGAGGACTAGATTTGATATTCCTCAAAGAAAAAGGACTGTGTGCGGCCTTCCGTGAAGAGTGCTGTTTTTACGCTGACCATTCTGGAATACTCAGAGACTCCATGGCAAAGATTCATGAGGGCATAGCCAAACGGAAAAAAAGGAAACGAGGCAACACAGAGTTGGTCTGAAGCTTGGTACTCCAAATCATCCTGGCTCACCACACTCATACCCTCCTTAGTTGGCCCCTTACTTTTGTTCTTTCTGATACTTACCTTTGGGCCATGTATATTTAACAAACTCCTCCAGTACATGAAACAAAGGTTAGGCACCATTTAGCTCATGGTGCAGTGGGGATACACCCTACTTAGGAGTTCACCTCCCACTGAGACATTCCAGATGTGGATACAGAATGCTTAAGACTGAGCCCTAGGTACAACTGAAGGGGGGAATGTGAGACCCTCAACTCACCCCCAACCCTCCTAGTTATGACCATATACAGAGAAATCCCCAACCATCCTAGACATGCCCATATCTGCAAAGTCCCCAACTGCCTCACCCCCATCCAAAACCACAGAATGTCCCAACCCTGAGGTCAACCAATGACAAAAAGCCACACCGACAAACCATTATAACTAAACAAGAATTCCCCCTTGACTAACCAATCATAAAATGACCCATACTCCAATACCCTGGCAATGAGCCTTTCAGTTTTCCCCTTTAAAAGCTGAATGCTTGCATTGTTCGGGAGCCTCTCCCTTCCTCGCTGCGTGGAGCGCTGTGGACAGGCTCCCTCTTGACTAGTCTGTATACTTCTTTCAATAAACCTTGCAATTGCATTCCAGACTCCCTCAGCCTCCAGCGGTCTCTTTCGGGGTCTCCACTCCAGGCACAACAGGGTCACTTCTCCATCTCTGCCTTCTGCAGCACACATAGCCTGTCTTCTAAGCTCAGGCCAGTTTCACTTCCTAGGTGGTCATCAGCCCATGGTACTGGTCTCTAAAATTCTGGGGTCTTCTGCTGCAACCAAGTTGCACATTCACCAATAGCCTCTCATAGACTATCTTCCTGGCACCAAGCCTCACCTTCTCTGTATGACCCCTTCAGTCCAGGGCCTTCAACTGCCCCTGCGGCTGCACTTTCACCAATGGCCTCTCCTGGCCCCTCATAGTACTGAGCCTCAGCTGCTCTCCATGATCCCTCCATGCATTCAAAACCAGTACCTCCTAGGTGCCTCTTAACACTACCAAGTTGGGCTGCCAAAATAAGGTACAACCTTGGCTGCCTCTGGAACACAGCTTCTATGTGCTGACTCTCAGGAAACACTTCCCAGAAGGTTTCCCTGTAGTATTATGATTCTGGGCTAGTACTTTCCGGCCTATCCTCAGGGTCCAGACCCACAGTCCCACAGAAACACACAGACACTTACATTAATTTTACTCTGATTGGCCTAGGGCCGAGGCATACTGCTAGCTAACTGTCATCTTAACCCATGATTCTTATCTTGTTCAGCCATGGGGCTGCATACCTTTTCTTAGCAGCATTTCAACTTCTTTCTTCTGCATTCCCAGGCATCTCTGCTCTGCTCTGAGATGTTCCCAGAGTTTTCTTAAGACTGGTAGCCCCACCCATACTTCCTGTCTGCCTCTAGCCAATCAGCTTTTATTAAACCAGTAGGCGGGACAAATATTTACAATGAAATAACATGATCTCGCTACATTTCCACTCAGTGATTCTGGTCTCCCCTCAATCACTGCTGATTTCTTAGCTTCCACCAACCAGCATCAATGTCCCAGTAACACAAGGTTTTACTTCAATTGTGCTGGTCTAATCACATCTGACTCTTCAACCCCAGCTGATAAAAACCACATAATCTTCACAGAAAAAACCCAGTAGTCTCTCTGCTTCCCTTTGAAACTTCACAAAGCCAGGCTTCCACTGTCTACACTGATCTCAACATTCTTATCTTCTAAGCTACCACAGAACAGCTCATGGAATACTCAACACTCAATGTTTTTTCTAGCCCAAAGTTCTAAAGTCCTCCCACAATCCTAAAAACATGGTCAGGTCTTTCACAGAAATATCTTACTACACTGGTACCAACTTTTCTTGGTCAGGGTTACTAATGCTGTGACAAAACACCACAAACAAAAAGCAAATTGGGGAGGAAAGAGTTTATTCATCTTTTTCTTCCATGTCTGTCACAGTAGACCATCAAAGGAAATCAGAACAGGAAGTCAAGCAAGACAGGAACCTAGAGCCAGGAGCTGATGCTGAGGCCATAGGAGGGTACTGCTTAGTGGATCAACATAGTGTACTCGGCCTGCATTTTTACAGAACCAGGACCACCAGCCAGGGATGGCACCACTACAGTGGGCTGGACCCTCCTCCATCAATCATCAATTAAGAAAATGCCCTACAGGCTTGTCTATAGCCTGATCTTGTGGAGGCATTTTCTCAATCCAGGTTCCTCCCTCTCAGATGATTTTAGTTTGTGTTAAATTGACATGAAACTATCCAGCACAGCTGGTTCTAGCTACAGCAGAGAGCAGTGCATCTGTTGCCATTTCAAGCCTGTTTAAATGTCACTTCCTTTTCTGCTACATTAAGTACAAGTAACAGGAGCTTCTTCCAACTTTCTACTCCCCTTTCCTGTTTTTCATGCTTGGGGGGAGGTGTGTGTATGTGTGTGGGTCAGGGTTTCTCTAACAGTCCTAGTCCTGGAACTCACTCTGTAGACCAGGCTATCCTCAAATTCAGATTCCATTGACCATCTCCCAAGTGCTGGTATTAAAGGGTCTGTGCCATCACACTGGGCTCTACCTTTTCAAAAATAAGATCTCTCACTGAATGTGACTGGTGAATCAGCTAGGCTGGCTGGTCCGTAAGCTGCACGTGCTGCTTTGGAACCATCTCTCCAGTCTAGTTTCTCGTTTTGTTTTGTTCCTTGTGACCTCTCTACCCAAGCTTTCCTAGTGTTGAGATGACAGGTGTCACCATCACACGAGGCTTCTACTTACTGCTTTTTGATTCTAGCACTCTGGCCACCTAAAATGTCAATACTTGCCAAGCCAAGATCACCAGGGCACACCTTAGCCAAACATGGTTAGGTGTTTACAACTTGCTGCAGTGAGAAACCAAATACTGAGGAACAGAGATGTGATGTTAGAATTCTGGAAAGCAAGAAACAGTGTGCTATCCTGGACTGGACACTTCCAGTAAGGTGGAGGCATCTGATTGATTTTTATGTAGTGGCAAAGTGAGGACTGTCTGGTCATGTTTGCCATTACTTAACGCCTTTTCTGGCTCTGAGGCACGATGGTAAGGGAAGACGAGGTGGCAGTCACACCCAGTCCTTGGCTGTTACTGTCCTATTAACTCATGTGTGTCCAAGAGGGACACACAGGGCCACTGAGGGCAAGTTACTAGTTGACAGCACCAGCGATGCTTTCGTCTTTCACACAGGTATGTCCAGAAGGACGGTTCACAAAAGTACCAGCTTCAAGGTACCTGACATTCAAATACCTTCCATCTCTGATCCTACACAGCTATAATGAAGTCATTCTTCCATCTAGGACAAATAAATTTGAGTCCTTAGAATATCTAACAAAAGATGGTAAGGCCAGTAAACAATGCTAGCAGGCAGATGGGTATCAACATTAACCTCACAGAACTTGAAAATATTCTTCAACTCTTTCTAGGACTAGATAAGGCTTGCCCTTTCCCAGGTGGTCAGGGAAAACAATTGAAAAGAAAATATTTTCAATGAGCATGGATGGCAAAGTTAAAGATTATGCTATGAATTACTGGTTGACGGTGGTGCATGCCTTCAATTCTATTTGGGACCAAGGCCAATCTAGTCTATACAGCGAGTTCCAGGATTCCAGGATAGCCAGAGAGGAGAAATCCTGTCTCAGAAAACCAACTTCCGGCACCCCCCCCCCCCCACAGCTCTAAGTACAATGGGAGAAACATTAAATAGTCTTTCTTTTTCTCACTGACAACATCCTAAGGCTATTCTACCCAGGATGAAATCTGGGGTGGTTCTCTAGTGAAATTATAGGCCTTTCCAGAAAGAGGAATAGCTCTGGCTTGTCATGAATAGAGAGAGCCAGCCAATACAGGCAGAGCTTTTTCTTTTTCTTCTTTTTTAAAATGTTTATGGGTGTTTTTTCTGCATGCATGTCTGTGCATCACGTACATGCCTTGGAGCCCATCAGATCCCCTAGAACTGGAGTTACAGACACAGTTATGAATTGCTATGTGGGTGCTGGGAATTGAACTCATTCTTGGGCTGGGAGTAAGATTCACTGGTTAAGTGCATGTCATAACACAGTACTTCAAAACAAAGAAAAACAAACTTCAAAGCAGACAAATATCCCATGGGCAAAGCTGAGAAAGTCCGCTGGCATTACTTTGGCAATAGTGTGGATTAACAGCCAAGCTCACCAACTGCTAGTGAACAAATAGCTTGTGGGGTTTTTGTTTGGTTGGTTTGATTTGGGATTGTTTATTTTCTAGAGACAGGGTTTCTCTTTGTAACAGCTCTGGTTGTCCTGAAACTCACAAAGATCTCCCTGCCTCTGCATTGTGAGTGCTGGGACTAAAGGCATGAACCACCACTAACTGGCAAAAAAAAAAAATAGATTGGTAAAATATTTTATTCTACATTGTACTTACTTACTTTATTTATTTATTTGCTTATTTATTTGAGACAAGATTTCATGTAGTACAGGCTGGCATGGATTACCCTATGCAGCCAAAGATGATCCCAGCAGGATCCAGATCTTGCCTCCACCTCCCAAGTACTAGGATTAGAGGTTTGAGCCAGTATGTTAGATAGTATAATCTCATTTAAAGAAATTCACAAAGCCAAACTGGGCATGGTAGCCATACCTCTTAATCCCAGCACTTGGTAGGGAGAAGCAAGAAAGCAAATCTCTGTGAGTTCAAGGCCAGCCTGGTCTACATAGTTCTAGGACAGGCAACATTACAGTGAGACACTGTCTCAAAAACAAAACAAACAAAAAAAGAAATAAAATGAGCTAGAGAGATGGCTCAGAGGTTAAGAGCAGTGACTGTTCTTCCAGAGGTCCTGAGTTCAGTTCCCAGCATGGTGGCTCACATCCATCTATGATGACATCTAGTACCCTCTTCTGTATACTGTATACATAATAAATAAATCTTAGAAAAAAAGAAAGAAAATACTACAAGTCAATGGCCAAAAGCTTCCCTTTTAGCAGCTTAGGCTGTGGATAAACCATACATATGCAGAGGAACACACTACTCTATACTAGATCAGTTCCTGTTGGTTTTTAAATTTGTTTTTAATACTAACTGAATATTAATTATAGCTTTGTTCTCAACTCATTCCTCTAAGAACTATAAAGATAGAGCCAGGCCACTTGGGAGGCAGCAGCAGGCAGATCTCTGAGTTGGATTTCTAGGTCAACCAGGGCTATATAGAGAGACCTTGTCTCAAAAAACAAAACCACAACAAAGAATTATAAAGATAATCAGATATTATAAAGATAATCTGGAATAAATCCATGTATCCTTAAAACTCTTCCTAAAAGCATGTATATTAACTGATAGTCTTGTTGGTACAACAAAATGCTCACCCAAGTACCTGTTTATGATTACAATCCCAGTGGATGTCCTCCATCATGACCAGGATAGCCAGGCAGCAGTATAAGGCCGTTGGCCACATTGCCCAGTCAAGCAGCAATAAGCACTAGGCTTAGAGGGAAGTCATGTTCGTGATTTATTTACTTAAAATGAACGACTTCCAAAAAAGACAGTAAGAATCACAGGCACCATTGTGGAAGCAATGGTAAAGAACTCTTGCCTGGATAGCTGTGCTTATCAAATTTCTACACAAGATATTTGTGTTGCATCACGGCTACTGAAACACTCTCTAGCTGGGGTCTCTGCCAGTCAAGCTCCATGAAGAACAAGTTCAAAGTTCATGAACTTTGCCCTCTCCTTAATAAAACCTGCTCAATCTGCATCTCACAACCAGTACGTTTAGGTATTGTTTGCAATGTGTGTTTCAGGACACCTAAGGCTAGAGTATGAACAGATCAAAGTGGTTTACATGGGGAGCTCCTGAGCTAGAAACACAGCATTTAAATGTCATGCTACTGCGGCAGAGGTCATAAAGCTGAAATTTGGTCCTGCCCAAAGTTACAGCTGAGAGACTTAACTGGGTTTCTTCCAAGTCACTTCCTTTTCTCCTAATGTATCTCTTCCAGAGCCAGCTACCAATTCACTTCATGCTTGGGAGCCTAGCACTGCTGGGAGTGACGAGGATCCAGGACATCCTAATTCATGCTACATCAGCCAGTAGCAGTCGGCAGCTAAGTGTTTGGCGCCTTGCTCCTGCTTACTGTGTCAAAGGCTTCCTATAAGCTGTGCAGGCCCAGTTCCTTGAACTTCCAAAAGCAGGGCTTCTAGGGCCTTCCTCTCCCCTCATTTATCTCCTGAACACTTCCCATCCTACTTCTCTTTTGGTGGTGCTAGGGGTTGAACTTGGGGCCTTGCAGACACCAGACAAGCACTCTTATCACTGAGGCACACCCCAGGCCTTTAGCTTACACTCCTGCCCTTCAGGAAGGCTGTTTACACAACTACTTAGAGCTGTATCTACAGTTTTGCCATTAGCAGGGGTGCCTCCTGGTGCTTCAATTGGTAATCAAATATAAACTCTGCCAACAGTTTCCTGCTATATACAAATAAAGTGATTTTAAGAAGCTTTCTAAACATCACATTGTGTGTGTCAGGGGACACCTTGCAGGTCTAGGTTCTCTCCCCCACCTTGTGGACCCTCCCTACGGGTAGAACTCAGGTCCTCGAGCTTTGTGTGGAGTGCCTTTACCCACTCAGGCACCCGTTGGCTTTCTTCCTTCAGCCTCTATTAACAGTGGTTCTCAACGCACTGACTGATAAAAGCAAACAGGTATTCACTCGTCCCTGGAACCCTTTCTTCTCTGGAGAGCTCTTCTCACTTTCCCTGTCTACTAAAAACAGAACACCTTTGCTGCTTCTCTGTCGTCCTCCAGCTGGGTTATTAATTATCTGGAACACAGGCCCTATTTTGTCCTCCTAAACTCTGCCAATGAGCTAAGGACCCAATCCTCAAATCCCTACCTTGTAACGGGCAAATTATTACCTGAGAACATTAAGAAGTGCTATACCTGACACTCTGTAGCTTTAAAGCTGCTATGTGGCCAGTGATACAGCTCAGCAGGTAAATGCACAGGCCACCAAACCTGACAGCCTGAGTTCAACCCCTGAGACACAACAGTGACCAACTCTTCCACATGGGCACTGTGAAATGTAATTTACATTTCTTTTCTCTTTAGGCTGAAGTGCCTAACTATGGGGGTGGAAGAGGATGAAGACTGAAATCTTCACTGAAATCCCACGGGCCCTGACAATGGTAACACTTAGGAGGCCGATGCAGCAGAATGGCAGGCAGGAGACCAGGGCACACTGATAGCAAGGTTCCATCTGAAACAGTAAAGACACCGTACTATATTAATAGTGCAACAATAGTTCAATGAGAAGCCGCAAGTCAACTTTCAAATGTTTTATTTTTAGTGTTTTAAAACATTTTAATACAACAAAGATATAAAATAATATATATTAGTTAAATCTGGATTTAATTTAGAATCAGGTATTTACTTATATACAACACTGTGCTTCAAGGTATGGCTACCACAGGAACTTTCATATCTTCAAGTAACACTAGTTTCTCTGTGGACAGGGAGACCTTAGGTAGAATTCCCCAAACTAAACACACCTGGCTGACTCCACACAAACTGCTTCTCCACTGAGTACCAGGTTCACTTCCTTGTCCCATATAAGAAACATTTCATTATCCTAACAATCCATGAATTCTCCAAATGAAAAATTAATAAAATTAAACATTTTAGAGATGTTAACAATATGCTGTTTAGTTCTACAGAAAATTCAGTGGCTCTAATTAAAAGAGATGTAAAATAACAATGAAAAAAACAAACAAAAAATTAACACCCCTTCTGTCAAAGCACAAAGCTTCTTTATGCCAAGACAAGAAACGCACAGACTAAAGAGTCCTTTGTTTAATATACAGTAGAATGTGTCTTCAAAACAACCTGATGTAGCTGGAGAAAAAGCTTAGAGTTCATGGACATTTGTACTGAACTTGATACAATAATTCATCACATTAATTATGTGAAATTAGTGCCAATGAACTGACAAGCCAACAGCTCCTTCTACAATCATTTTAGTCCTTGAAAGCTTTTCACAAAGAGAAGAACCCAAACCCCTTCTCTTCCCACCAGTCAGCTGAAGCTCTGGAGCTTTAATGGGATCTAACAATCCCCAGTTGCAGAGGTAGAGAGAGCAGCACTGAGGTCAGGCTCACTTCTGAAGAAACACTGTCTGCACTGTCATGTAAAGTTGTCATTAAGACTGACACCCTTTGGTGGCTTTCACACTGTTTGAAGGAAAGCAAGTAAACTATTCTAAGGAACGTTCTTGTCTCCAAGGTCTGAGAATCTTAAAGGGCTGACAGGTGACCGACTCTACTATCACTGCTTTCTCTATGGGATCTCTGTCTACAAAAAGATACCAAATCATCAAGAGTATTAATCAGGGAGTTTAAGTCAAGAACACTGGAACATTCTTAAGCATTCTGGAATTAGAATGTGGTAAAACTGCTTTTTGCTGAATATAATCAAAACAGATTTTTGTCATGAATTTGAATTTAATTCCAACATGGGAGGCAAAAACAGGTAGATTCCTTGAGTTCGAGGCTACCCCAATCTACAGACTGAATTCCAGAACAGCACAGGCTACACAGAGAAACCCTGCCTCAAAAAAAAAAAAAAAAAAAAAAAAAAAAAAAAAGCTTTGCACAAATGTATCCAAAACAGACTGCTAATTCTCTGCTATAAAGGGATCTTACTCTTCGGTTCTCTGCTTATAAATTACAGATTTCTGCAAATTCTCAGTCATAACACAGGCAAGGAGAGTAGGGCTATTACCACTCGGTGTCAATGTCATGCTCCTGGCAGTGGGTTTTTCTTAGCCATAGTCCATATTTATTAAATTGACTGATTCTAAGTCGAAGCCCATTTCTTTCTGATTTGGAAGACTGTTAACATGTAGAGCTATCATATAAAAGTAGTAATTTTTGCCACAGCAATTCTGGTCAGAGAGAACTGAAAGACAGTCTCACTTGGAACTGCAACACAGACAAAAGAGGGATGGTTCTGCCAAAGCATGCAGTGATGAGGGCGAGCTTATCTTCCTTAAAGCCTTGCTCCTTTCCTACTGTCCCAACTACCTTTCGACAGGACACTTTGCCTTGCCCCATAAAAACACAGAGCTGGGGATAGAGCTCAGCAGGAGAGCACTTGCCTGGCACATACAGCCAGAAGGTCAGCCCCAGGGAGGGCAACAATACTCTTTCTACAACACAGGCAGTCCATCCATCAAGGACTTCCTACAGAGCCCCCACTTCCCACCTCCAGACTCACAACCTTTCCCCCCTTTAGTAGTAAGATGTCAAGAATGACAAACACCTTACACAACTGCAGAATCAATCAAATACAAGATTCAAAAGCACAGCACCTCTCCACCCAGCCACATCATGCCCACAATGTAAACATAAATCCTATTTTCACTACAAGTAAGACTGTAAAAAGAGAAAAGGTATCAAGACAAAAACTGAAAAAGAATTCTGTCTCAGTTTTGAGACTTGAAGATGATTGACTCATGTAAACACTGATTTAAAATCAATAGCTAATAGGTTATAATCTAGCTTACCTTTTCCTCAAAACAAATGGGAATAAGTGCAAGGCCACAATGGGTACTGCAGGCTGCTGCCAGGCACTCTCACCACCAACAGTGCTGCAAAGCTAGCTGGGATACCTTCCTATTTTGTTCTACAACAGAATCCATATGAAGGAGAGAAGCCTGATGTTAAGACATTTACTGTTAATATAGTTAACATTTTTAAGATTAATGTCGACACTGATGTTTCTGAAACAGTCTCCCAAAAACCAACACTAGCTTCCCCCTAGCTAAGCTGGGTCAGGGATGGGGGAAGGGTGGTAGTAACAGCCTTTGACCTCAAGTCAAACCTCTCAAACTAGTACAGAAAAACCTTCAATCCATCATCATGCAATTTTTTTACATGAGATATTGGCGTTTTTGATCCTGGCTTGTAACAGAATCGACAATTTAAAATACTGCAGGATTTTGAAGTATAAAATTTAAAGACATAACCAGACTTGAGTTGCTTCCCATCATTTCTCAAGTGATAAATGAGTGATGTTTGCAGCAGCCTCAAAGTGTGGTTGCTCACCTCAGGCTGAAACCTGCTTGCCCAGTACTTGCCTAATTCACTCAGGTAGCTTCGGGGAGGGTTGGAGAATGACTCCAACTGCAACAATGAACATTCCACACAAACTGGGAAGGAACAAGTGTCTGCTGTGGTCTATGACCTCAGTATGCCAGCACATCTTCAAAGTCCTTGTATTAAAATGGAATGTAAAAACTACACAATTAGATTTCCACTTGCTTAAGCTGAAGGTCAATTTCCAATTCTACAACAAAGCTAAGGTCAAAAATAAAGTGATAAATGGTATCAGAGGGGTGAAATTAATTATTGAAGGTAATTTTCTAATGTAAACAGCAGCTAATTTATTTTAGCTCTTTACTGCCAAATTAAGACTATAGAAAGAATGTATGTACAGAAAGTAAAAAGCAACAAGTTTTTGTGTCTATGTGTGTCTCAGACTGTTTACTTTCAATGGTCAAAAATGAGAAATTTCACGAAAACAAAACAAAAACTCCAAAGAGTTAACACTATGCCTACAACCTGTAGATTTTTTTTCATTAGAAGAAAATAATTCTTTGCATGCACATTTACTTATTTACTGACATAAGAACTTCAACATCCGGTCTTATTTGTCTCACTAACTCACCTCACTCTACTGGACTGTCAATTACCTACCTGTTACAACACAAATTTATTCCAGACACTCACAACACTAAAATAACATCGCTTTACTATTATGAATGCGGTGTTTCCCTCATGGAATTCTTAATGCTATTCACAATGAAGCTTCAAAACAAAACAGGAACTACACCATGGTGAAAATACTGGCCTCATATTTGCTTTAGTGGGAAGGCCAGTGACACCTGACCAGCGTGTTACCTCACACGTGGCCCTGTGCAGTCTCATCTTGTTTCAACAAAGCTTCTGTGTTTAATATGCTTTTCTTAAAAATGGTTCAAAGAGTAAACATATTTACCAGTTAGACAATCACGTTCCAGGCAGACACAGATTAGTTCAATAAACCAGTGAGAACAGCTCACTTGGTAGGGGAAAAATAGCTTCAAAAAATTATTTCTTGACTTGAGTCCTACTGGAAATTAATAAAAATCCGTCAACCAGTCCAAGCTGATGTGCTTGAGTTCAGTAAGCAAACAACATGCACAGAATGTCGTGATATCACCTATACACCGGGTCTTCCTACAGTGAAGGAGTGACAGAAAAATCTCTCCTTGAGCTCTCTGTTCTAACAGCTAGGTAAGTCTTGGTTGCTCTTTCTTGAGTTTTATAGTCACAGCCTTGCTTAGAAACAGGAAGGAAACCTGTCAACATATAAACCAAATTGCAACATATCCAGGACAACCTGGGGACAAAGCAAAGTTATTCATTTTCATTCCATAACTACTGTCTATTTAACAACAAACTCATTACAGAGACAGTCTTCATCCAATTAGTCTTTTCATTATTGCTGGTTTAGAAAATGGCCAACAATATTCATTAGGTACTGTGCCATTAACATTGCATTCAAAGAAAGAAAACATAGGAAACCAAATTCTTGCTCTCCTACTCTGATGATACGCTCTGGTATTGGCCAGAGTATGGTAGTACAAAAAGAGTCTTGTTGTGATATAAAAGGCAATAAACACATCAATGGAATAATGTTCATGGGCAGCCAAGATGAAGAAGATTCCAAAGAGGTTGAGAACCCAGGATAGAGTGTGCAAGAAATTCCAACTTCTTGGTGTATCTAGGAAAAGGACATAAGGGTCATTTAAAAACACATTTCTTCTCATGCTTCTGAGTCAATGCTTCTCAGGGTAGGCTGTAAGCTGTTACTCCCCAGCCTACTTCCGCCCCCTTGTGCAACTCTGTCTCATGTAATTCAGGCTGCCTTGAACTGGGTATGTAGCTGGGGATGAACCTGGACTGCGGGGACTACAGGCAGTGCTATCACAGTGTTCTAAGTGGTTCTAGGTATCAAGTCTGGGGCTTTAAGTGTGGCAGACAAGCACCCCACCAACTGAGTCACAAACCCAGCCCACTTGCCTATTCTTCCTAGGACTTTACACCTCCTCCCCCGCTCCTCTGCAAACAGCGGATATGCACAGAGGCATTAAAGATATACTTACATTCTGTGACAAAGAAATTCAGCATGGTTAGAACAACTGTGTGGCCACTGAACATGTAATCTCCACAAGTGTGGACGCCAGTCAGGGTCATACCAAAGCCACTCCAAATGGCAAACGCCCGATGTAGTTTCTCCCATACACTTCCATATATCTATAAAGAAAGCTGTGAATTAGTTCTTCAAATGCTTAGAGGTTCAGAGCTTCCCCAAATCCATTTTGGGGAAATTCATGAGGAATGATTCAGAAATAAGAACATCCAGGCAAATAAGGTCTAACCCAATTAATTCCAAGTGAGCCCAGAGAGTGACCAAATCTTGACTGTGCTCAGAAAATGCTGTTAATTAAATGAAAACATTGTAATTCAAACTGCTTTACAGTAGAGTTACTTTAAAGTGAAAATGCCAAGCTGGGCATGTAACATATGCTGAAGAGGCAAAGGCAAAGGCAGATAGATATATCTCTATGAGCTTGAGGCCAGTCTGGTCTACATATCAAGTTCCAGGACAGCCAGGAATACACAGACAGACCTCATGTCAAGACAATAACAAAAGCAAAAAGTGAAAAGGTCAAAACCAAGAATGATGTCAATGTCCATAATCCCAACACTTGTTAGTTAGAGGGAGGAGGATCAAGAGCCCAAGGCTATGTTCTTGGTGATAGCTCAGCCAAGGTTACACAAGATTTTCTTTTAAAGTAGCCACTATAAAGCAAGAACATCCCTAAGTTGTTTTTTTTTTTTAATTATTTATTTTTATTGTATGTGCATGGGTGTTTTGCCTGTGTATATGTCTGTGTAAGGGTGTCAGACCTTGGAGTTACAGTTGTGAGCTGCCATGTAGATGCTGGGAGTTGAACCCAGGTCCTCTGGGAAAGTAGTCAGTGCTCTTAACTACTAGGTCATCTCTTTAACCCCAACATTCCTAAGTTTTATTTTTATTTATTTACTTATATCCCATAATGTCCATGTCTAAAAATCTATATTAAATCTTTTATTTCCCCCTTCAGGATGAGGTTTCTCTATGTAACAGCTTTGGCTGTCCTGGAACTTGATTTGTAGACCAGCTTGGCCTCGAACATGCAGAGATTCACCTGCCTCTGCCTCCCAAGTGCTAGGATTAAAAATCTGATAGTAAGTTCCAACTTTCAGGCTGGGCAGCAGTGGCACATGCCTTTAGTCCCAGCACTTGGAGGACAGAGGAACTAGGATCTCTGTGAGTTCAAGGCCAGCCTGGTCTTCAAAGTGAGTTGTTCCAGGATAGTCAGGACCATTATACAGAGAAACCTTGTCTCTAAAAACCAAGAACAAATAAATAAATAAGGGCCAACTTTCTTCAAAAATAAAAAAATTAGTAAGGAGATAAGCTATGCTGCAACTTTCAGAGAATCATTTAATACCTACTTTTCTTGTCTGTACCGGTTACAGAAACACATACATTGACAAAACCATGAACTCAGCCAGATAACCCCTCCCGGACTTCCCTGAAGCTAGGCAGAGCCACATTCTATACAGAACGCTGCTGTAAGCAAAGGTGTGGAAGATTTCTAGGAAGGCTATAGAGACATGAGGAAGTTTTTCCTACCCTTCCACTTGCCATCTGCCTACAGTTCAGTCATGGTGACTGAACCTCCAGTAGCCACCAAGGACCCCAGTGTGGCCCTCAGATGCAAGTCTCCGGGTAGCAGAAGAGCAAGACAAGATTAGCTGTGTCTGACCAGTCAGTCAAACCAGAGCTGGAACTCACTGTAGACCGAGTAAGGACAGGGTACAAGTAAGGCTAGTCTCACACAATTAACACCCAGGAAGTAAAGTCTTTTCATCTTTTCCCACTGTGCATCTCTCATACCTTCTAGAAACAAACTGAAACAGAGAAGAATGAATAGGAAGCTGTCAAAACGAGATATGCAAATTAGCTTTGTATTGCTACATTTCAAAAATAGGCATGTTCTCAATTCTGTCTTGGTTCCATGATTTTAAGCCATTAATTTATCATAATGAAATGCCTGTGGATCTCACTGTAAGGGATCTGGCTGCTGGTTGTTAACCTCATAATGCTCTACATTTAACATTGCTATAAATAATATAGGTCAATAGGCAGGTTATGGTATACTTCAAAGCAATTAGCAGCATTTAGGGCAGATCTGAATAGAAATATCCATACATAACTAATAAAGAAGAGTCACTGGAGACAGAAAGAGGGCTGTCTACACTGGACAATGACATCTAATTTGATTTTTGTAGTACAAGATGCAGCTGTGTGCACAAAAATCCAGCCTTCTCTTTAGTGGTTGTCCCCTGATAAACCCATTCAAAGGCAGAAAATTCTCTTATCTGCATAACAAGCTTCATAGGAAAGCAAAATGTTCCACCTCAAACATACTCCTTTGATATCATTGGATCTGGTTATTCAGAAAACCACTCTCACTAATAGCTTTAAGAATCTCTCCTTGTATAAAAAAACAGTATCTATCTACATTAGTCAATGAAGAGAAAGATACAAATGCAAA
This sequence comes from Sigmodon hispidus, assembly GCA_004025045.1. Taxonomy (NCBI): domain Eukaryota; kingdom Metazoa; phylum Chordata; class Mammalia; order Rodentia; family Cricetidae; genus Sigmodon; species Sigmodon hispidus. Next base: position 97,775 of record PVIH01003293.1, on the reverse strand, counting down.
AGGATTCTTTGAGATCTCCAGATCTTCGTAGTAAAGACCTTTAGCAGGAAGCAGAGATTGGGGGTCTGATATCTCCCCAGCCCAAACAGAGATGACACAGATGTCCATGTTGCTACCTGGAAAATCTTGTCTACATAGTAAGACTGCCATTAATGACCAGTCAGTTCCTCTCATGAACTTGCCAAGGTTTGTATCACCACCCCCACACCTCCAGAAGCTCCATGCCCCTTTGTATAACGAAAGACATAAACTTCAACACTTCATCTGGGCAGAGTTGGCGCACACCTTTATCTGCAGCAATCAGGACACAGAAACAGGTGGATCTTTTTAGGCCAGCCTGATCTACAGATTGAGGTTGAGGACAGCCAAGGTTACACAGAGAAACCCTGTCTCACAAAACCAAACCAAATCAACCCAAACAAATGAAAAAACTTCAATATTTTGGCAGCCTTCTCCTAAGTTCTAGAGGTATTATTAAATTTGTATGCCTTTCTTCTGTTAATCTATTGAGACTAAAAAATGGTCTAACTGTGAGGAAAACCACACAACTTCATTACAGTTTGTTCCTAATCAATTAGCATATTTTGGGGGAAATGTTTTTGCTCTCACGTCAAACCACATATGGAAATAATTTCAGGAGATTTGATTCGTGTGTGTGTGTGTGTGTGTGTGTGTGTGTGTGTGTGTGTATAAAATTAAAACATTAGCTATTGTCTTTCACTAACTCAAGACTGATAATAAGCAGGGTGAGTAAAAAAGTGAACCACCTGGCATGTTGGTAGGAATGAAAACCTGAAATCTGGAATGAAATGAATGAATGAAATCTTATAGCAATTTCCACCTTCAATCAAATGCACTGCTGTCATTACTGCCAGAGAATGGTTACAACTGCTGTGACAGTTACACAACAACTCTGAACCAGGCATTTGTTCTTTAATAGTCAAAGATTCCTCAGCTACCACAGGAAGACCAAAGCAGGAGAAAAGCCTGGTGTCTCTGCCTTCACCGAGCATCTACCTCGTTAACCATGGATCCCACTCAACTTCAAGGCTAAACTGAGATGCCTTATTTTCAGCTGTCCCAGTATCCCTTGCAGACCTATTTATTGTCCTAAGCCTCATGAACAGGTCACCCTATCATGAGATCACCTTCAAGTAAGAGCAGTCACCTCATGGGAACTGGCTTATACCCTCAAGCATTAACAAAACCGAAGTACCAACCAGACACTTAGATCAAGGAGGCATTATTCTGTCTGTCTTCCACCACTAGGACAGGCGACTTAGTTTAGTCTGCTAGGGCTTACTGAGTAGGCTCTGCCGCTAAGAATATGTGCTGTTCCCTAAGGAACCCTGATCAGTTCCCAGCAGTCACGAAGAATGGCTCCCAACTGCAGTTCCAAGAAATCCAGCACCTTCCAGTCTTTGTGGGCATCCATACATATTATACATCCAGACATACGCACATAATTTAAAAAATAAATCTTTAAACCAAGCATATCAGTGCATGCCTCTAAACATAGCACTCAGGAGAGAGGGAGGTAGTCTTCTCAAACACAATCTGGTCTATAAAGCAAATTTCAGAAAAGCAAATTTCAGGGGTACACAGGGAAACTTTGTCTTGAAAAACCAAAAAACAAACCAACCAGCCTCGAATATAGTCTGCGAAATAATTATCTGAAGACAAAGACATAGCTATGCACACAGCCAAAGTGTATGGGGTCAATATTATGGTGACACTGTGGTGGTAATACCCTATAGTTTACTTTAAAGGAATGTATACTTGTTTTATACAAGTTATTAAAACAACTAAATTAGATTCTAATCTTTTATTTCCCTAATCTAACTTCTTTTTAAAAAATATTTATTTTTATCTTATGTGAATTGGTGTTTTGCCTGCATGTATAACTGTCTAAGGGTGTCAGATCTTGGAATTATAGACAGTTGTTAGCTGCCATGTGGATGCTGAGAATAGAACTCTGGAAGCACAGTCGGTGCTCTTAACCAATGAGCCATCTCTCCAGCCCCTCTTCAGCCCCCCTAATCTAATTTCTAAGACAAAGTCAATTTTTCCAATTGCTAAAAGAAAATTACGTAGACAGTAACCAGGAATGTTTTAGAGAGGCTTACAGATCTGTTCCAACATGAAGCAAAGTAAAATGGGAGAGGAATACCATTCTCATCTTTTTCTTTTTCTTTCTTTTGTTCTTCAGACAGGGTCTTGTATCTAAGGCTGGCTGAGACTCACTATGGCAGTGGTTCTCAACCTTCCTAGCACTGTGACCCTTTAGTAGAGTTCCTCATGTTGTGCTGACCCCCAACCACAAAGTTATTTTCATTGGTATTTCATAATTGTAATTTTGCTGTTATGAATTATTAATTGTAACATAAATAATTGATATGCAGGATATCTTGTATGTGACCCCTGTGAAAGGGTCGTTCAACCCCGAAAGGCTCACAACCTATAGGTTGAAAATTGCTGCACTATGTGTTCCGGCTGTCCTCAAGTTTGCCATCTCTTGTCACAGCCTCCTGAGTGCTGGGATTACAGGCGTGAATTGCCATGTATGGATCCTGGTGACTTTCTCACTGTTGTTTGCTTTGTTAACTAAAGGCCTGAGTGGGTCTGGCAAGATGTTTCAGTGGGTAGAGGCACTCCTGTTTAATCTCTGGGTCTCACAAAATGGCAGGAGAGAACTGGCTCTCGAGAGCTGTCCTTTGAAACCAGACATTCATGCTATGGCATGTGTATGGCTGCACATGTACTTACACACACACACAAAATTTAAAATGGTTTTGATGGATATTCCTGAGTGACGTTTGAGGACCAAAAGCAAATATGGATAAGGAAAGAAAGAACCTTCAGAAAGGTTATTTAAAAAGTTCAAAGTTATAAAATGTACCTCTGTCCAAAATACCAACCTGGAAAGTAGATTTTTTTCAAGTGAGCATTTTAGAAATATGTATCCCAACTTAATGCACCTATCCTTGATAACATGATTCTATTTCAGAGGTAAACAGTGCTTATCTAGCATATACACGGCCTTGTCTTCCACTAAACACGGAAAAATCTCTAACACTCAAGGATAATCCCTGCACTCAGGAGACAAAGGCAGGTCAATCTCTGAGTTCTGAGTTGGAGGCTAGCCTGGTATACAGATTGAGTTCCAGAGTCATATAGAGAAAACCCTGTCTCAACCCCCTCCAAATAAATAAATACAATATAAAACATTTAAAAATATTTACTATTTAAAATATCTTAGAGGGGGCTGGAGAAATGGCTCAGTGGTTAAGAACACCGTCAGCTCTTCCAGAGGACCCGGGTTCGATTCCCAGCACCCACATGGCAGCTAACAACTGTCTGTAGTTCCAGTTCTAGGCAAACACCAAGGCAAAATAAATAAATAAATAAATAAATAAATAGATAGATAGATAGATAAAAGTTTTTTTTTTAAAAAAATAAAATAAAATATCTTAGAAACAAGGAAAATTTACATCATTTGGAATCTGGAGGATGGGCAAACTTACAATAGAGTATCATGTAGCTATTAAAAGGATGAACTTATTAAACAGGTGATTATAACTATATACTCTTGTTTTTTCTTTTCTTTCTTCCTTTCTTTTTCTTTTTTGTTGTTGTTCTTTGAGTTAGGGTGTAAGGGTATTTCTGTCTAATAGTCCCATTCTGAATGTCCGGGAACTCACTCTGTAGACCAGGCTGGCCTCAAACTTAGAGATCTACCTTCCTCTTCCTCCTGAGTTCTGGGATTAAAGGTGTTCACTATCGCCTCCCAGCTAACCATGTACTCCTTACAATAATAATAATAAATAATATAAATGAGACTAGGGAGATGGGTAAAACCCTTTTATGCAAACTGTTTTGAGTTCAGATCCCTAGAATCCATGCCAAGAAGAAATGTAAAAGGCTAGTTGGATATGGTAGCCCATTTATAACCTCAGCATGAAGAGGTGGAGACAGGAAGTCCTCAGAGCAGCTGGCATGCTAGCTGTAGTGGTGGCTCCAGGTTCACCCTGAGACCCTGCCCTAAGACGGAGAGTAATCAAAAGAACCTGACACTAACCTGAGGCCTCACCCAGATACACAAGAGAAAGAAGTAAATAACACACCAGAACTTTAAAGCTAACTTACAGAACCAGTTCTACAATTCATTGTTAAGGTGAAAGATATCCATCAATGTCAATTTATGGGAGTAAATTAAAACTCCGCTTAACAGTGATTTGTGCTGCTGGAGGTACCTAATGCCTTTAATCGTAGCCGTTGTGAGTTCCAGGCCTTTCTGAGCTATAAGAGTTCTAGGCTGCCCAGAGCTGCATACTGAGACTCTCTCTCCAGGAAGAGGGAGAAACAAGAAACTCCAAACTGGTAGACACAGCTGCTAACAGTTTTACTTGTAGGTTGGAATAAAAAGGGTTCCATGTGAGCTTTTGCTTTTTAGCATACATTTATATATAATTTAAGTTCTTACAAGAAACATGTACAACTTTGTAATGAACAATGCTTTTCAGCCAGGTGATGGTGGCACATGCCTTTAATTACAGCACTCAGGAGGCAGAGGCAGGTGGATCTCTGTGAGTTCCAGGCCAGCCTGGTCTACAGAGTAAGTTCTAGGATAGCCAGGGCTACACAGAGAATCTAAAAAAAAAAAAAAAGAAAAAAGAAAAAAAAAAGTTCATACTGAAAAATACAAAACTTCCCAATAGGGTTTTAGCCTTAAAAATGTTTGCTGTCGGGGCTGGAGTGATGGCTCATCGGTCAAGAGCTGACTGTTCTTCCAGAGGTCCTGAGTTTGATTCTCAGTATCCACATGGCAGCTAACAACTGTCTGTAATTCTGAGATCTGACACCCTTACAGAGTCAGTCATGCAGGCAAAACACCAATTCACATAAAAATAAAAATAAATATAACCTGTCCTTGCTGGGGAGGAGATAAAGTGACGTGGAGAAGAGTGACTGGAAGGGGTGGGAGGGGGAAGGGAGCTTGAACAAGGATATACACATATAAAAAATATGGCTTTATTCATAATAAATAAATTAAAAAAAAAGAAAAAAACGTTTGCTGTCCATACTGGGCCCTTCTCAATGTGGTGCTCAGTCTCACATGCCTGATACTGAACTCTGCTGCCCTTATCTTGAGGGTACTATTTTTAGCTCTACATCTCATTCGGGTGAAGCTTAACTTCCTTCCCTAACTGGCCTGTCAGCTATTCCCACCACTGCAATACAGGTGATGACCCATAATTTCATTTCACAAGCAACATTAAAATAGCAGCAAAGGTGTTAATGTAGCCACCAAGTCTCCTATTAGAAAAGAAGGTTAATACAATTTTTGCCCAAATTTAACCATTCACAATTTTGTGTATCAAGGACATATGATACCTTCAACTTTTTGGTTTTGTTTTTTTGTAGACAGGGTCTTTCTACATAGCCCTGAGGCTAGCTTCAAACTCACTGAGTTTCACTGGCCTCTGCCTCCCAAGAGCATGTATCTCCAGCTGAGATCCTCAACTTTTTTTTTTTTTTTTTTAAAGATTTATTTATTTATTATGTATACAGTATACAGAGGAGGGTACCAGATGTCATTATAGATAGTTGTGAGCCACCACGTGGTTGCTGGGAATCGAACTCAGGTCCTCCAGAAGAACAGTTAGTGCTCTTAACCTCTGAGCCATCTCTCCAGCCCCCGAGATCCTCAACTTTTAAAATTACTTTTACTGACTTTATTACTTATTAATGGTGGGATGAGGGCTGGGGACTAAACCCCGGGACCCTGTATGCACTAGACAATCAATTGCTCTACCACTGGGCTTAAATTTAAAAAACAGATCTTGCCCAGATCTTAGAATAAAAACAATTTATAACTCTTTTTGGTTCCCTATCAGCATAATTTGTCCTCTCTATCTAGCCAGAAAAGAATAAATCAACAATATGAGAAAGCAGGAAGTTATAAACCACACACCTAAATGAAAATTTCCTATGTGCTAGGAAGCGTACGGAGTACTGGAGGGATGAAAGCAGAGGGGCCAGCACACACCACATTAACACTAAAGTGTATCAGGGTGGATGGGACCCAAATGCAGTGTCAACATGTATGAGGGTGTGACATGAAACCCATTATGGTCCATAACTAATATATAACAATAAAAACATTGTAAAAAAAAAAGATGCTGCTTAGTATGGTGAGAAAGGGAAAATGTAGCAGGAAACGATAGTCAAAATAATTTATTTCCATAGTCCCATAACATGGAACTAATATCCATGATGGAATCACAGGCAGGTAAGTCTAGTTTAAGGTTACTTAACCCAGTTATTTAAGTTTACTACTGATTGCAAATCCAAAAAAAAAAAAAAAAAAAAAAGCACATTTTAATACAAAAAAAGCACAATCTTTGCCCTCCTGCATATATCACATCATTCATTAATCTAAAAGCACACTAAAGAACGTATAGAAGGTAGCAGGCTACCTTTCCAGTACACTGCAGGTGCTGTCCTGGCACGGAGAGGGAGGTCACAAACATGGTAAAGCAGCGAAGCAAGAATACAGTGCCCATCAGACTACAGAGCCTTCGCAGAAGGATTGACCTGTGAACAGAGGGATCAAAGCAGAAATCAGAGACTACTCCAAACTCTCCTAGGAGAAAACAAGGGAAAACCACTTGTCATTACACAGGACAGAAATCGTCCCCCCACTTACAAGTTCTGTACTAAAAGGCAAACGATAGACACAAACGGGTCAGTGTTTGCCTGCGGCTGGGGCTGGGGCTGGGATTAGAATTAATAATGAAAAGACAAAAAGGGAACCTTCTTGTTCTAAAATCTAGACTGTGATGGTTTGCTCACAAGTTGTTTACTAAATGTAATCTGCAAACTTAAAGGTACAAAGACTTATATTTAGATTACACTTCTATAAAGTATTTGGGATACGTATATGTGGTTTTATTATACTTGCATACAAAGTAGTTGGTTTATACGTGTCATTATACATTTATTTTAATTTGGAGGAGAGGAATCTTAGGAGACCATCTGATATGACATCATCCACTAGAGTTCTGCAGTGATGAGATGCTCTATATACCATGTAGCCAGGTAGATACAATTGACTCTTGAGCACCTGAAATGAGGGTCATGTAAGTAAGATTGGAATCTAATCTTAATTAAAGTTACAATAGCCGCATGAGCTAGTACAGATCTGAAAGAACATTCTTTCAGTGATAAAATATGACCATACAAAATGTGGAGGGTTTTTCAAGACAGGTTTCACTGTATAGCCTTGGCTGTCCTGGAACTCATTTTGTAGATAGACCAGGCTGACCTGAGATCCACCTGCCTCTGTCTCTCAAGTGCTGGAATTAAAGGAGTGTTCTACCATACCCATATACAAGACAGAAGTAAGACTAGGAAGCTTAGTGTTAGTCCTATTACTTATAATATGCGTGCTTGCCAGTGGTGTGTGCATGGAAGTGCAGGTATCCTCGGAGACCCATGAACTGGAGTCACAGGCAGCTGAGAGCCATTCAGCATGGGCACTGGGAAGTGAACTCCCAGCTATAAAGAACAGCAAGTGCTTATCACCCAGTCCCCTTGTCAGCCCTTTACGCTGTTTATAGAAGGGTAAAGTTAATCCCCTGAGATTCTACTTTTGCTCATGAAAAACACTAAAATGGCTCACAAGAGTGGCTATATAAGTTATTCTAAGATGTCCCTAACTTAAGCTATGAAAATAACACTAAGCTTTATATTCAAGCATACCTAAAACAAAACTTTGAATAAGCATAATGAAAGTAATCATAAATTGTGATATCATTTGTACTATTATTTCTTTAAAAGCACTAAATTTAAACAGACTAAGAGTTTGAGGAATGTTCTTTCAAAAGTAGCACCAAACCTAAGGCAAAGTATGTTTTAATCTTTAGTGTGCACATCTGGATGGCCCTTAGGAAGCTGCATTTCAACAAGCTTTCAGAGGATTCCAATCAAAGGGATACAAAGATAACATCTAAGAAATATCTTCTTGGGCTAAAAGTAAACATTGCCTCCTGAACTTATCTACTTTAAGTAAATGCCACTACTTGGATTTACCTAGTCACTGTTATTCACTGAGTCTACCAAGGTTTCTTCTAAGGTTAAATTTGTTCTTATTTTCAAAGAGTGAATAGATTCAAGCCCACAGAGTCTGGTGAGCCAAAGTTAACCAAGGCAGTGATATACATACTTTCAAACCATTTCATCTTAAAATAGGAGTAGACACAAGATACAATAAGCAATGTGGCAAAATGGCCTCAAAAAAAAATATATGGCCTCCAAATGTGACAAAAATATCAGTCATCAACCTTTCTTTTCACCTTCAGAGTACTAAAATAACTGCAGCGCAGGATATATGTGGTGACCACAGAACTTCCTTGTGAGCAAAGAGTCCTCAATTGCAAGACAACATCCAGTTATTCCTCTTCAGGGTTCTAAAAACAATGGGTAGTGGCTAACCACAGACTGTTTTTAACATTTTCTTCATCACTAAGCCTTATTTTCTTTTCTATTTTTTTTTTTTTACATCAAGCAAGACTCATTAATGTAGAAAAGGGATCTTTCTATCCTTATGCCTTCCCTATCTATCTATCTATCTATCTATCTATCTATTCTGGTTTTTCAAGACAGGGTTTCTCTGTGTAGCCCTGGCTGTCCTGGAACTCTCTCTGTAGACCAGGCTGGTCTTGAACTCTGGCTCCCGAGTGTTGGAATTAAAGGTGTGCACCATCATGCCCAGTTACTGTCTTCCCTTTGTCTTTCTAAGTGTCAAGAAGTTCTCTACCCATTTAGCAACATCAGCATCTCAGCTGTGCAGAGCAAGAAGACATCCTTGTTTCACCGGCTTTCCCTCCTCCAACCAAACACTTAACCAAACAGTCTTTGGAAGCATTTCCATCTTTCTACAGAGTCGACATTTCTAGTTTGTTTCTGAAGAAGAAAGAAGAAAGATGAGAGGGAGAAGAAAAGAGAGAGGAAGACGAGAAGGTAAAAAAGAGGAAGAGAAGAAGAAAAGGAGAAGGCTAGACTAGCAAGGATTGGCCCAAGGCTGACTGACTATCCTGTGCCCTATAAATACATTCACAATATTACCAAATTTATTGGTCTTATGACCTTCCTTAACTAAATCTCCAATTTTCTTTTGTTAAAAAGATATGTCACATTGAGGAAGAAGGAAGTCTTCCAGAGCAACACAGAGGGAAGACCAAGGCTTGAAAACCCAACATGAAAGTCAGATATTTTCAGTCTTTAGGAATGGGAATACCTGTGCTTGTGAAGGAGAAGAACCAGGATCCAAATGTAGCACAGAATCATGCCACACACTTCAGTCATGGAGAAGGCCCACGGGATCCTGGGAACACTGCAACAGAAAAACACTTCTTTCTGGAACTGAAGATGAGCAGATGCATTCCTTTTCAATACAATGCTTCAACCTCAGGACACTTTGTAGAACTTTACCTCTTTGAGGAGATGATATTTGGAAAGCCTCAGGTTTAAAAATCAGCTTCATAAACTATCCCACCCATCAGAAGCTACTAGCTGTCACTAAATTCCAGTAATGGTTCTCTGTAAAAAAAAATAACAGCCTATCTCTCCCAGATGACAGCATTAAACTTCTATCTATCTATCTATCTATCTATCTATCTATCTATCAATCAATCAATCATGTATACAGTGTTCTGCCCCCATGTATGCACACACACCAGAAGAGGGCACCAGATCTCACTAGACATGGTTGTGAGCCACCATGTGGTTGCTGAGGACTGAACTCAGGACCTCTGGAAGAGCAGCCAGTGTTCTTCACCTCTAAGCCATCTCTCTTGTCCCCTAAATTTCTTTTTCTTAAATAAAATTTTACTTTTATGGGTGTGTGGATGTGCACTCATGTTCAATAAAGATGGTCAAGGAAGCTAGAAGAGAGAACGAGAGCCCTTGGAGTTTGAGTTATAGCAGCTGTGAGCTGCCTGGCATGGGTGTAGGTCTGGGGCAAGAGAGTACACACTCTGAGACCTCTGAGCCACCTCTTCAGCCCAGTACCACTTTCTTAAACTGTGGGTCAGAGGATTGAATGAGGAAGGAAGTCTGCACAAAATTAAGTAAATAAATAAACATAGAAAAAAGTGGCAGCCAGGCATGGTGGCACACACCTTTAGTCCCAGAACTTGGGAGGCAGAGACAGGTGAATCTCTGTGAGTTTGAGGCCAGCCTAGTCTACAGAGCAAGTTCCCTGACAGTTACAGTCAGGGCTGGTTCACAGAGAAGCCCTGCTCGAAATAAAAAAGCTAACAGGCTTGTGAACTTGGAACAATCAAAAACATGTGTTAAGTCTGAGGTGTTTCTGACATTCCCATTGCTAAAATTTTTCCCATACCCTCAAATTTCAAGAATCCTATGCTTTAGGCATAATATAGAAAAATATATGTATATATAAACCCAAACAAACCCCAGGTCATCTCTACAATCTACAATTAGTACGACATCCTACGGGATGGCCTCATCCAAAGTCCTGTGGTCAAGTGCTAAGTCCACTTCTTTGTAATCCTTAATTGACCTTACAACAAAGATCTGATTGTCTCCAATTCCCAGTACCTTCCATCACCACCAATTTATTTGAAAAAAATCCCAATCCTTCTGAAAAAACTTACAAAAACAAGTACTTAATATTCTTCACTTACGTCATTCAACTATTTATATTTAATGGTTTTTGCCATATTTGCTTCATTTCACACATTTTAGAGTTTTCAAAGAAAGTGACAGATATCCCTCCTGCCTAACTACATGTATCTCAGAGAATGCGGACAGCCAGCCCCTCAGAGGCTGACCCTGAAACTGCACCACTGATTCTGAGCATCACTGTTTAAAATGCAATCAACACTCACACTCTAATTATCCTTAGCAAGGCCTTCACAACTAAATTTTCTTGATTAGGACCCAATTACCATGTACTGACCTTGGTGTGTCCCTTCCATTTCCTTCACAGTCCCCTGGGCTTTCTTTAGTAGGACACTGACATCCCTGAAGCCTCTAGATGAGCCATCATGTGAATTCTTCTTTTTGTGTGCCTGACTATTTCATGATCAGACTTAGCTTAAAATTTTCTGAGGGGCAAGGCTATCAGATTATTATCAAGGTGATGCTTTGAACACTATATCCAATGCATCCCGTCAGTCTGCTCCACTGTGATGGTGGACTGACCTTATGGTTAAGATGATCTTTGTCAGGTTCCAGCACTGTGAAAGTACCTGTTTCCTCTGAAATTAAGTAATGGGAAAGATGAAACTTCAAACGTGTAAATATGCTGTTGCACAACGACTTTCCATCTGATGGATTTTAGCATCCATTAATAACTTGCTCAAATCAACTGGACACTGAAGGATGCAGACGACTTCACTTACCATCCACTATTTCTTGTATGTTTACTGCAGAGATTATTTTCCTCAATGCTTTAAAAACCCATTACTATCATTCTTTATCAATAGGAGGAATAGTTTATTGGGTATACTGAGCAGGCTGAGTAGACAGCTTGGTGGTAGAGCACTAACCAGCATGGAACTGGCCCTGGGCTCAATCACCAGCAATGGAAAACAGGTAGGTGGTACTGCTAAAAACAATTGTTACCTACTGTTCTTTTCTTGTTTTTCACAACTATAGACTACTTATTTATGGTTTTTCTTTTTTTTTTAATAATTTATTTATTCTTATTTTATGTACATTGGTGCTTTGCTTGCATGTATGTCTGTGTGAGGGGGTCAGATCTTAGAGTTACAAACAGTTGTGAGCTGTCATGTGGGTGCTGGGAATTGAACCAGGGTCCTCTGGTAGAGCAATCAGTGCTCCTAACCACTGAGCCATCTCTCCAGCACTTATTTTTGGTTTTTCAAGACGGGGTTTCTTTGTACCTCTTACCGTTCTGGAACTTGCTTTATAGACTAGGCCAGCCTAAGTCACAGAGATCCAACTGCCTCTGGCTTCTGAGTGCTATGATTAAAGACATGCAACACTGCCTGCCTGGCTCTTTATGTTTATTTTTCTTTATTTTAAAACTTAAAAAAATTAAATTGATGTTTTACCTGCATATATGCTGCCAGTCCTCTTAACTACTGAGCCACCTCTTTAGCTCCTGACTATTTCTTTTTTATTTAATGTGTAGTTACTTAATTTTATTCAGTGTATAATAAAAACAAAATCAATCCCTGAATTAATTTGTACTACTAGAAATAAATTAGATTCCATCTAATGGTATTTTTAGAAAAGCAGAACCTTTTTCATCATTTAAAATAAAAAAAAAAAAAATTAAGGCAGCTAAGTCTATTTATTACAAGCATCCTCCTAACATAATATCCCTTATAAATTGCCCAGGGTTTGAACCTGTGGTTCATCACCTCAGTTTCTGGAGTACAGGCATGCGCCACCATGCTTGATAAAGCATGTCCTTTGATGATACCAGACAAGGCAAATGGAATATACATGTCAGCTATAATCACAATATAATTATCCACATTACCACTGCTGCAACTCTAGAAACCTTTACAACCCTGGCATCTAGAAACAAATCCTACCTGTCTAAGAATATATCCGGGAGCGGTGGATAGGTCTGCATGTCAGGCACTCGCTCATGAACAATAACCATGATGAAAGATGTAAACCCGAATACTATAAAAACATATACACAACTCAGTATTGTCTTCCAGTACTCTGGGTCTAATCGTCGAACAGAATGTTTGTTTTTGCCATTCATGTACTGGTACTGGTCTGGATTCAAGTCAGTGATGGGCCCATCACAGTCATGTGTGGGCTCTCCATTACACAGCCAGTCTGCACTCTGAAGAGCACTGATGAAGGGCGTCATGGGACTCATAGGGCTGTCACTGTTGTAGCCCATCTCCTCCAAAACATCAATATGGATTTTCTGCAATTTTCTGACCGAGAGCATTAACCTTTTGATGTCTCCTAGGACTTTGATTTCCAGAGGAGGAGATCGAAGATCATATTCAGTCAGTGTGAGCAATGTGATTCCATCAAGTCGGTGCTTGTTGCATAAAATGTCCACATATTCAAAGAAACCTTCATCCTTCAGCCACACTGCTACATGCTTGGTAGTCCAGCGTCGAATGCAGAGTTGACTAGGGCCTGCCATTTCTTCCTCCACCACCTGTCGAAGGAAAACAAAACAAAAACTTTAATGCAGCCTAACATCCTTGCTAAAGACCAAATGCAAACATGCATACCAGAAACAACAAAGCATCTATCCAGCCCCCAATGGCTCTCATAGTCAAAGAAACTAAAGTTATTCAGCAGTGACTGGCTTCAATAGGGTTAGGGTAATTTTAAGAAGCTGGTAGCAGGTGTTTAGTTTTAGAAGGACAGCTGTTGAAGCCAGGACTCACACAAGATAAGGTAAAAAAATCTACTCTGAGCTCCCTCCCAACACTTTAGAGAAAGGTGTTTTACAAATGGCATTTTTCACAGCATGTCAACAGCATCTACTTCAAAAGATTACTGTTGAGAACAATGGAGGAGAAAGAAATCCCATCTTAATACTTTTTATAAAATGAAATCTATAAAAGACACATGGGGGGGGACTGGAGAGATGGCTCAGAGGTTAAGAGCACTGACTGCTCTTCCAGGTCTTTCTTTTTAAAAATTCACAATAATACAATAAATATCTAGCTTACAAAACAGTTGGAGTAAAATGTTTTGGGCAGATACAAGTTATATGTTTCTTTGGGGAAAATTCATTAAGCTATACAGTTTAAAAAAGAACTTGCTTTAAAAAAGTAACACAAAACACACTAGTACAAATGAATATCCTCCAGGGCAAAGGTTCTCCACAGTGTCTGAGACAGCATGGTCTTTCTCTCCTCCCACTCAGATGACAGTCTGATCTCCTAATTTAATTGTTTCTCGTGGCTCTAGAGCACACATTCTGGAGAAAGAAAACCTTCCTAGCTTCTTTAGGTTAAGGACAGGAAAAGGTAGGTGATGATACAATGTTCCCTTCCTACACAAACAGGTCATACAGACTTAATATCACTGAACAAAAGCAGATATTTTAATTTATAGCTTACTCATATTATCAAACAGTATTCAGGAAATAAGAGACAGACTTGATAAAATTCATCCAAAAATGAAAATGTCCATCATTAAGTACTTTGTCTTGCTACTAAAAAAGTAGTCATCGTTTTAGGAAAGCTTAAAGTGCATTTTATTATCAATCCACATTTTTTTCCAATCTTAGAAAAGTAACATTTTATCATATCAACAAGGAGTTTGTTTGTATATGTCTGTTGTAGGTTACATATAGCATGTGTAAAATTCCACTAAACTATGGTTTTGCCAAGTTTGAGTTTATACTGCTAGATGGTTTCTCTCTGCTACATCTGTATCTTCCTTTCTCCCAGGTATATATAATCTGCCTAAATCATCAAACTCTGATACCTAACAGAACATGCTAGCTATTAGTATCAGTTAGCACGTGGCAAACCTCACCCACAGCAAGTACAATTCTCCACTTTACCTGAATCTTCTACTTTCCCCCTTTCCCAATGGCTTACCATCATCGGGTTCCAAGGCACTCCCATCCTTGGAGCATTATTCTTTAGTACAGTTCCATCTCATATTCTGAGCAAAATGATTCTTCTTTCACATTTCTTCCTTAGATTAACTCACCAGCTCTTTCAACTTTAATCACACTACCTGGCTTTGATGCCCATGCTTTAGCCACTAGACAGTATGAGTTTTAACACAGAAGCCTCCTAGAAGCCTTTGAGCTTGCTGTGGGAATGTCTTAAAAGCATGACACATTTCATGACTCTTCCTTGTCAGGTCAGTGCATGTCCTTTAATTGTGTGCTACTGCATGATAGTTACAGGCCCACAGTCACCAGTACTTAGCTCCAACTGTGAGAGCTTATATTAAAGAGGAATATTAAAAATGATAGTAAGCTTCAGGGTCCATTTAATAATCAATCTTCTAACAGAGGAATTCCAGGAAACAGAAAACTTTGAACAAAGAATATGACAGACACTGGTTTTTTTTTTTTTTGTTTTTTTTTTTTTACCAGCAATATTTTTATTTTACTTATTTGCTTATTTACTTATTTTGTGTCTTCTGTTCCAAGGAATGTTCTGTCTATAAAGGCAAGTTGTCAAGGTTACATTAAACATGGTACATGTCTGTTCATGATAAATCAACACAGTGCACAGGTGGCCAGGAAAGGGTGAAGGGTCTCTGTAAATTGAAGTATAGACTGTCAAGAAAAATGAGCCAAGAGAAGCTTCTAAGAACAATACATAACTGCCCCACATTTGTGTTTAGAAATCATAGCCTGAGCTCAAGTCTTCTTTACCTTAGTGTCCTCAAAAAATTCCAAGAAACAAAAGAAGAAAAAATATATAAAGGAACCCATCTGTACCTAAGGCCCTGCAACTTCCACACCTCTCCTCAGAACAGTTTGTTCAAAAAGAAAGTGGAGAGACCTCACTCACACTAAGACCCAAGTGAAGAAGCTAAAAGCATCATGCTCACCTGGACTGCCCACATTTTAACATCTACAGCATTTTTAAGCTCAACACTAAATGCTGATAGGCAGACACTGGTTTTATACAAATCAATAAAATAAATTTTTGTCAGTAAATGTTCAAGAGCATTTTCCATTTTAACTAACAACTGATTCACATCTATTATCAGTAGGACTGCTGCTTCTGGCCAAGATATAAGAAGAATAAAACAAATTTTACTCTGATTAAGTAATCAGACGATAGATAAAATACATGAAGAAGATTCATTCAAATTTGGACATTAGCCAAATTCCCGAGAGACAGTAAATAAATGAGGTGGGCTCATATTACGTCAGCTTAATGCTTTGAAAGCTTTTTGGCCAGGAGAAGCATAAGACTTCAAGAAACCCAGGTGAGCTGAGGCCTGACAGACATGCTGAGCTAAAGCTCATCAAGGTGACTAGATATGTGGGCTGAATACTACTGAGACATCCGAAGTTGAAATGCAGAGATCCACAGAGAAACTCAGAACATGCACGCGTCAAAATGGAGATCACTCAAAAGGATCCTCTACCTCACACATGGACCAAAAAAGCCAATTCCAATTAGATTGGCCAACAGTTCACTGGGGCTTTAGAACACACAACAGTAGAGAGGCAAAATCAAATAAAAAAAAACCATAGTTCTCAATTCATGCTAATTCCCCTGACTTTCCAGGGATAGTCAGCAGTATGTGGATGTGCTCTTCACTGTCACCACTTGTCAAGGAAGATTACTAGGAAGTAGGCACCAGGGATGCTGGTAAAAATCCTAGAATGCTGTCAGCTGTGCTGGTACATACCTAAAATCACAGCACTCTGGAGGCCAAGCCAAGATGACAGTGGGTTCAAGGCATCAGGGACTACATAGTGAGACCCTCTGTGCTGTCTATCTAACTTGACACAGGCTAGGATCATCTGAGAGGAAAGAACCCCAATTGAGAAAAGGCTCCCAGAAGACTGAGCTGTAGGCAAGACTATACAACATTTTCTTAATCAGTGATTGATGAGAAAGGGCCCAGCCAGCCCACTGTGAGTGAAATCATTTATTCCTGGTTGATGTTCCTGGGTTCTATAAGAAAGCAGGCTGAGCAAGCCAGGAAGTGGCACTCCTCTGCCTCCAGGTTCCTGCTCTGACTTCCTTCAGTGATGGACAATGATGTGGAAATGTAAGCCAATAACCACTCTCCCCACCCCACCCCCAACCTCTTTGGTCATGGTGTTTCATCACAGTGGTGGTAAATGTAAGACACTTTCCCTCAAAGAAAAATCTGCCAGGAATAGTGGTGGCATATGCTTTAATTCTAGCACTCAAAGTACAGAGGCAAGTCAATCTCTATGAGTTCAAGGCTAGCTTGGTCTATATAACAAGTTCCTGTTGTAGCAATTTGGCAGAGTTGCTCTATCTGGGATAGTTATTAGAATACATAGTTTTCACTGTCAACATCAGAGTGAACAGTTGGTTTCTGGAAGTACTTTTGACTGAAGAGTCATTTTTCTGAGGGGTGTTGCAGTCTTAGCATGACTTTGGTCACAAGATGCCTCTGACACACCTGAGGCTCTTAGATAATTATGTATCACAAACGGTGCACGTCATGAGGCATGTGATGCTTTCCTTTACAGAGACGTTTAGATTAGATTAGGTAGGACCTTGGTATAAGGAAATACACAATCAATAACTATGCCTTTGGACTGATGTTCAGGCTTCGGTTCATCAGAGGCTGAACCTTCCTACTGCCACACTAGCCTTTAAATTTCATCTTGGAGTGACCTCTCTTTGACTGACCAACACAACACAAAACACCGACAAGTTCCAGACCAGCCAGAGCTACATAGAGATACCCTGTCTCCAAACAAAAACCAGCAGAAAACTGGTATACTGGTATCTTCTCTCTACAAAAGAATTGTTTGTCCCCCAAGTGTCATTTTGCTGCAAATGAGAAAGTTTACCCTAGGCTACACCTTTCTCTGGTCTAGTCTCACAAATATTCAAGTTCAGAAATCTTTAAAAAAAAAAAAAAGTTCAAGAATCTTTATAGGATATGTAAGAATATAAAAGTATCTAGAATCCAAAAGCAAGACATTTAATATAATAATCGGGGGGGGGGTCAATAGAAATAGATCAGACCTGACAGAAATAACAGATTAGAAGGTGAAGGGGAAATTTATATAGTTGTGACAGGTGTATTATATATTTCAACATATTAAGTAGATGCAGGCGTTGCTAGAACATGCCTATCACCCAGCACCAAGGAGGAAGAGTCAGGAATGGCTAGCCTGTCTGGGCTTCAGGGAGAACCCACACACACACAAATACACACACACACACCACCAGCTGTATCATGAGGCTGTGTCTTTTCCCTCAGGAACTAGATAAGGAGAAAATGCTGTAAGTGACAGACTAAAACTGAGCCTCCTTCTTCTCTGACTTTTTTTTTTTTTTTTTGGGGGGGGGGAGGTTTCAGGTCTCACTTTGTAGAGGTCTCTCTGTTAACTGCCTTGGTTGTCCTGGAACTTACTCTGCAGACCAGCCTGGCTTCTAACTCACAGAGAAGCTGTGATTAAAGGTGTGCACCACCACTACCCAGCCTTCTTTGACTCTCTGACATTCCTTTTCATCCATGATCTCCACCACCACCACTACCACACGCACAAGCATGATGATTCCCTTCAAATGACAACTCTCTCCAATCTATAAACATGGAAGAATTTCTATTAAAAAAAATCAATAGGATCATCAGGGCAAGGCTTTAATCCCAATGCTGAGGAGACAGGTAGAGGTGGATCTGTGACATCAGGCCAACCTGGTCTACAAAGTGAGAGTCTGCCTAAAGAGGGGAGGGGAGATGAGGCAGAATAGAAAGAGAAAATGATATGGGGAAGAAAAAAATACCTCACTATGAGGTCTAATTGAAGCCTCCTGCAAGAACCTAGTAAAATTACCATAGGCTGTAAAAGTTACCAATACAGAGATAATATTCCTTTCACATACAGATATTTTATCTTAAAGTCACAAATGACCAGGCATAAAAAAGCCTGAATGTATCTGACCCCTGGTGGAACCCCTTCCCTAAGTATTTGTGAAAATCTCAAACAAGACTGTTAATTTTGTTTATAGTAAAAAAAAAAAAAAAAAAAATTAAAAAAAAAAATCCTATGATCTAGACTTTTACCTTATCAATTAGAGGTCTGCTGTCCTTCAGGATCCATACTGTCATCTCCTTTAGGTCTTTGCAACCCTCATTGATCCCTGCTTCAGATTCCCTCAAACCCCATTCTGAGTGTGTAAGGACACTGAAGTGACTTTCAGAGACCAACACCCATTCTAGCCTTCCACCTTAGCACCTCCTCCTAGGCCTCCTGCTTAATTAACATCTATAAACTTCATTTAAATATCTAACAAACTCCCAACTCTGCTTTAAGAAGAAGGCTCCACTGGCCAATTGTAGCATTAAGAAATAGTGCCAGCCAGGCAGAGGCGAGAGGCAGAGACTGGTCAACTCAGAGTTCAAGATCAACTTGGTCTATAAAGTGAGTTCCAGGACAGCCAGGACTGTTACACAGAGAAACCCTGTCTTAAAAACCAAAAGCAGGGGCTGGAGAGATGGCTCAGGGGTTAAGAGCACTGACTGTTCTTCCAGAGGACCCGAGTTCAATTACAAGCAACCACATGGTGGCTCACAACTATCTATGATGACATCTGGTGCCCTCTTCTGTATACTGTATACATAATAAGTAAAGCAACCTTAAAAAAAGAAAACCAAAAGCAAACAAAACAAACAAACAACAACAAAAAACTCCTCATCCATTCCTGGTTATAAGAACACATCAAACTGAAAATAAAAAGAAACCTCAGAACTTAAGAAAAGGCAGCTTTCAAGAACCTGGTATCTGATTCCATGAGGAAAGTCTTAGTCTTCTGAGTAGAGAGGAGGCCCTGAAAACTCATGTCTGCACATACATAAATACATATAAAACACTAAAAACAATGTAAACCATCAGAAAGAAGGAAGGTTTCTAGAGCTGGCTGGGCATGGTAGTGCATGCCTTTAATCCCAGCACCTCGGATTCAGAGGCATGCAGATCATTGCGCTCCAAGCTAGCTACAGCTACACAGGGAGACCTGTCTCAAAAAACAAAACAAAACAAACCCAAAAAGTTTCTAGTATTAACATCAGGTTAGAAAGACTGTTACATATAAGTTCAACATACACAACAGGGCCTGGTAAAGTGCTTGCCAGGCAACTGTGAGCATTTAAATTGAATACCCAGCATCCATGTAAGAACCACTTGAAAAGGCTAGGGTAGGAGGGTGAAAAAGGGAGTATAGTAATTTGTTTGTAACTCCAATGCTGGGAACATAGAGACAGGTGGATCCCTAGAGCTCACTGGCCCGCCAGCCTACTCAAATTCCAAGTTCCCATGTTCAGTGAGACATTTCATCTCAAAAACAGATATGGGTGTATATGCATGCATATATATGTATGTATTTGTATATACATAAGTGATAACATGCTCAAAGAACATTTTAAAGCTATAAAAATTACAAGCTATGAAACTATATAAGTTTTCTTTAAAGAAAACCTTTGCATGAGTGCTGTTGAGTATTGAGACATGGTGGTGTCACACTGCATCACAACATTGTTCACAATGTTTACCACATCACCCACATGTCAAATTTCTACAAATAGAATAGAACAAAGAATAAAAAATGTTATCTAAACACAAAATCAGTTACATCATTAAAAATCTTGACTCCCTTCTTTTGTTTTTGTTTTTTGCTACTGGGTCTCACTATGTGGCCACTGTGATCTTCCACCTTTGCTTCTCACATCGCTAGGATCACAGGCAGAACCACCCTGCCCAGCTGGACCCACAGTTAAAGCACTGCATGTAAAGCTTGGTACTTTCCAAAAAGTTCATGTTAGCCAAGTACTAACCCCAAGATATATCCCCAGCTCTGAAATGTTAATTAGTACATGTAAGTGAAGCATTTCATTTTGAGATGAAAACTAAAAGTACATTCCAAAGTCATGAGAAATTTAAAAAGCCTTGAGACATCAAAGGTTAATACTGTCTTATAAGACACAGTCCACTTCTGCACTCAGTATCTATCAGTGGGTCTGGGTTAAACTTCATTCCAAGTTATAGATAACAGACAAATGAAAGCAGCTGACTTTTCTGCATATCATGGAATAAACAGCACTTTATCTTTCCTATGGACACTGGCTATCCAATTTAAAACATTCTGAGCACAGCAGCTCACAAGATCAGTCTAGTTCCTGCTAATCACAGGCATCTAATCCCCACCACCCTGAGTTGTTTGTGACAAGGCCTCACTAGGCAGCCCAGGATGATCTCCAACCAGGATTGGAGATACCACCATGAACTTGCCTTGAGCTCAATATATTTTATATAATGCACTTATTTATCTATTCATTTATTTATTCCTCTGAGACAGGGTTTCTCAATAAACCTGCTGCTAAACTGGTGGCCAGCAAGCCCCAGTAAGCCATTCTGCCTCCACTGCCAGCAGTGTGATGCCAGGGTTACAGGTGTCCTCTGCCATGTGTGGCTTTTTACATACATAGGTGATGAGGATCTGAACTCAGGTCCTCCACACTTATGCATCGAGCACCTAACTGCAGAGCTATTTCCCCATCCTCTAGGATGGTATATCTTTATCTAGTTCTTTGTGAAATAAAAAAGTTAGAACAAACGCAACTTGAAGTCTTAATTTTTTTAAAGGTAATTTCATTTCATTCTAAACTGAGGGTAGGGTTTTGTGAAACTCTGTAAACATCATTGTTCTCTAAATTAGTCATAGAACTCAAAACAGATATGATTTGTTTTTGAAACAGGGTCTCCTTTAACCCAATGAGTAGCCAAGAATGGCCCTGAATACCCACTCCTCCTGCCGCTCAAATGCTAGAATATAGGTATTCACCACTGTACACAACCAAACACATACACTTTTTTTGGTTTTGATTTTGCTTGTTTGTTCGGAGACAGGGTTTCTCTGTGTAACAGCCCTGTTTGTCCTGGAACTCACTATGTGGACCAGGATGGCTTCAAATTCACAGAGATTTACCTGCTTCTACCTCCCAAGTGCTGGGATTAAAAATGTATGACATCATGCCTTGCTCAGATATACTTTTTAAAACTTTTTGTAATTGTTGTTGAGACAGGTCCAGAGTGGCCTCTAATCTGTGATTCTTCTGCCTAACCATGCTAGGAGTACACACAAGCCACCACACCGGTCTCGAGTCCAACTTACTGTCTATGATGTTCTTACACATATCCTTAATGAGATAAGAACAGCTTACAATAAACACAACTTTAAATATGGTGTTCTTAATATAACAGAGCTACTCCTTAATCACTATACATTTATCTTTTGTCTCTCTCTGGAGAAATGTCTATTTAAGATGTGGTGTGTACTGGGCAGTGGTGGCTCACACCTTCAATCCCAGCACAGTAGGGAGAGGCAGGCAGATCGCTCTAAAATTCAGCCCTGGTCTCTGTCTGGGAAAAAGAAGAAAAAAAGAACAGTAGAGGTTTGACTAAGAATGCCCCCCACCCACTGGCTCATGGTATTCAAGCACTTGGCTCCCCAGTTGGAAACAATCAGGAGGTGTGGCCTTGTTGGAGCAGTGTCACCTGGGGTGGGCTTAGAGGTTCCAAAAGTCCCCCCATACCTAGGTCTCTCTCTTTGCTTTGTAAGTCCCCAGCATCACGCATGCATGCATGCCTGCCGCCACGATTCTAGCAATGATGGCCATGGAATCTACCCTCTGAAACTGTAAACTCCTAATAAACTCTTTCTTCTACAAGTTGCCTTGGCTATTCATCTTATCACAGCAATAGAAAAGTAACTAAGACTTTCACTGTTCTCTAATTAAAGTATTTTTCCACTGCTGGGATGGTATTTTTGGTTGTTGTTTTTTCGCTTGTGTGTTAAAACAAAAACAATTCCATGCAGTTCTGATACCAACTGCACCCTCTTCAGTCAGGCCAGTCCAAACCACACTCCAGAAGTCACTCCTAGAGCCTAGTTCAAAATTTAAACTAATTTCCATCCCATGCAACAGTATTGTGATGGACTATAAAGAGCCTTTTATGTTTTTTATTAGTTTATTTGTGTGTATGAGAGAGAAAGCGGGGAGAGTAAGAGAAAGACAGCAAGCACGCCCCACCACACACACACACCCCTACACACAAGTGTCACAGCATTCATGTAGAGGCCAGAGGACTACTTGCAGAGTCCTGGGGATGGAACTGAGGTCGGTCATCAGGCTTAGAGGCAAACACCTTTACCCACTGAGCCATCTCATCAATTCCACACAAGCCCTTTAGACCTTTGAATTCTTAGACCAGGTCCATATATGATGCTGGTTAAAAACTAAGTAAAACAAGTTTATGTTGTTTCCCTTCAGCACCTGAGAGACACCAAGAGATGTCTTCCCTCCCTCCTCATCACTGAATGCACTTCTGCATTCTTTGAATGCAGAGCATGTTTTGTTTCTATAACCTGCATAAATAACTTTTGTAATCCAGCATAGTATCAATGTAAAGTATCTCAACCTTCCTAATGCTACAACCCTTTAATACAGTTCATGTTGTGATGACCCTCAACCATAAAATTATCCTGTTGCTACTTTATAAATGCAATTTTGCTACTGCTATGAATCGTAATATTTGATATGCAACCTGAGGGGGTCACAGCCCACAGGCTGAGAACCACTAATATAATAGCTCTCTGAAAATCTGTAAATCCTTGCTAATATTTAGTAGCTTTCTTTTCAGCCTGTCTCTTACACCAGGAAAAGTAACACAAAGAGCACCAGATTCATTGCTGGTTCTCGGGAGTTTAACTTCAGTGTACCAGTGTCAAACCATCTATCTGGGCACCTCAGCACCCTCAGGTATTAAATGGGGAAGGGAAGGGACAGGACTGACCTAGCACAAACATTACAGTGTGCACACGAGTCTCCCTCCTTTCACAGGCACGCTCATCCCACTTCATCTTTGCCTACTTGCTCAGAGAGCTCTCTCTGCAGGGACCCTGTTTTATAATTTGTACTTTCATCTCTCCCAAGTAACAGATTACAAAATAAAAATAAAAATAATGACAACAGCAGTGGCAGCTACATTTATTGATTTGCAGATCATATATGAGTTTTTCTAACACTCAACAGTCTTTTTTTTAAGATTTATTTATTTTTTATGTATACAGTATACAGAAAAGGGTACCATATGTCATCATAGACGGTTATGAGCCACCATATGGTTGCTGGGAATTGAACTCAGGTCCTCTGGAAGAACCGTCAGTGCTCTTAACCTCTGAGCCATCTCTCCAGCCCAACACTCAACAGTCTTATGAATCAGATTAACTTCATTTTATAGATGAGACAACAAGGATCAGAAAAGTATAATTCAAGTAACTGAAACCCCTACTTGAAATTGGCAGGACAAGAATTTAAATTCAGAAATCAAACATCTTTTTTTCCATATGCACTTTATGCAGTGACTAAGGCATGAGAGAGTAAACCATTTAATATAAAGATTTACGATACTGGGGCTGGAGAGATGGCTCAGCGGTTAAGACCACTGACTATTCTTCGGGAGGACCTGAGTTCAATTCCCAGCATCCACATGGTGGCTCACAACCATCTATAATGACATCTGGTGCCCTCTTCTGTATACTGTATACATAATGAATAAATAAATCTTTAAAAAAAAGATTTACGATATTAAATATAAACATTTCCGCATGCATATTACAATAACAACAACTTCCTCTGGGCACGGTGGCTAGCATATGGCTGTAAGCCAGCACTTGGGAGGTAGAAGCTGGACAATGAGTTGGAGACAAGCCTGTACTACACAGCAAGACTCCAAATGGGTTTAAAAGAAGACAACCTTGTCTCGCTGTATAATATCCATCATTGTACCTAAGAAAACTAATTTATGTCCAACTGTCTTTCCTCTCTGTTTTCCTCTCAGGGTAGAGGTTAAAGCTATGGATTACATTGAGTTAACACTTATCTTTAATAAAGAATAACTCATTTTTTTGAGGGGCAGAGAGCATTGAGTTTAGCGCAATTCTATAGAAGGATTCTGCATTTTGGATTTGCTTAGTTGTCAACTGTGCTGTGGTGGTCAGTCACAGGTCACAAACACATACCTTATACGATAAGGTAAAGAGTCATACAACTACCAGATGGAGTGTTTATAATATTTGGCTTTGGGACCAGAGAGACAGCTCAGTAGTTAAGAACACTTGTTGTCCTGCCAAGGACCCAAGTTAAACTCCCAGCACCCATACCAGGCAGCTCACAAATTTCTATAACTCTAGCTGCAGGTGATCTGAGGCCTCTGGCTCCAGAGTCACTGCACCTAAGTGTATGCATGAATATGCACACATACAATTAAAAATAATAAAATATATCTTTAAAACATCTGTCTTTTTCTTTCTTTCTTTTTGAGGCAGGGTCTTGCTTAAATCAAAATAACACTGAACTCCTGGTCCTCCTGCATCTATCTCATGAGAGGTAAGGCTACAGACATTAATGGCTTTACTTTAACCTTTACTTACTTACAGCAGGTGGTACATATAAATGAACCATTTTTTCCTGTGTGTAAGACCATAAAACACTCTCAACACCGATAGATAACAAATTCAAACCAGAAGATTCAAATCAGACCAATCATTTTAACTTTAAAAAAGCCCCAAAGGTAAAAATTAGCATCTTCAGAACTGTAAGAGAAAGATACTCAAAATAAGATACAGGTAGATTTTAGGTAATTTGTAATACAAAAAGAAAATGTTGGTGTGGACACGTGCTTGGGTGGTAAACTGATAAAGAAAACTTACAAAGATGAATCTGTGGTTGTTACAGGGGAGAAACAGCAACGGGAAGAACAGCATTGAAGATTGGGATCATGGCCTACTGACTTGACGGTGGCTACAAAGTTTTAGTAAAATGAAATAGTTGCATGTCTGAAATGTCTGTACTACATTATCAAAACACACATAGCCTGGCTTTGAAGCCTAATAGAAAGATTTCAGGGAGATGTGGAGAATACATTATTGCTTATTTGCAAAAGTTGCAATGAAGGCTGAAACTTTCCTAACAGAGAAGCCATACTTTGCTCCCTGTCTCCTAGAGTAACCACAACCCCATCTTGGTCATATTCCTTTTTTTTACAGCTTGACAAACACCTAAGTTCATGTCCATAAACAATACAGCTTAGCTTGAGCATTTTATAAAGTGGAACTGAAGAGTTAAGGAGGTGCCATCTCAAAATACGCCATTATAATTTGCAGTCCAAGTCCCTGGAGGGCCTAGAGCAGCAGAAAGGGCCATTTAACCAGCCTGTCCTCTTCACTTTCCTTCCAGGCTTGTCTTGTCTACAAGCAACCAGCCACAAAGATTCTTGAGGGAGCACTAGCCTTCACGTACTAAGGCTGGAGCACAGCCTTGCTTACCAAAAATAAAGAGACTGTGCGATTTCAAATATACAAAGTCACCCTCACCCTCCACTAGCTTGTAGACGACACTGATTATCTCTTAATGAAACCAAAATTACGACCCCACGCCAGGGACCCACTGTCCTGTCAATTCCCTCACAACTTTATCATCATTTGCCTAAACTGTATCAAAACATGGTTTCAGGCTTTACCTTCACACCTTGTAAGAGTCAGAATCTTACATCCAGCCAAAGAACCAACATAAAAATAAATGGAGGAAGAGGAAACAATGACATCCTTTTCATGTTAAAGTGACAGAAGTCACCACATAATCCTTAGTTAAAAAGTTTGAATTTCTGAGTTAAAGAATTATTTATTCAACCTTTTCAAAACTCAGCGATAGGATGAGAACTGTGACCTCTCGTATCAAAGGTATTAGAAGAGGGCAGGGAACCATGAGTTATACAGAGCATCTGAGCAAGGCACGTACAGCATGCCAGAGGTGCTTGAAATAATCCTCACAGCAGTCACATAGTCTCCATTTTACAGATGAGACAACTGATATAAATGGGTCAGCAACTTACCCAAGAACAATTTAAACTGGTAAACAATATAAATAGAGGCCCCAGGCCCAGCAATAACAGTTCAAATGCATGTTCTTACCCACTACACTGGTCAGCCTTGTGAACTGAGGCCTTTAGTCCAAGTATTTTCTAGTTATCAGTGAAGTAAAGACAGCAAGGGTCACAGGTCTTGTACAATTCTGCACTTATCAAGAGCCTGCTCCACACGTTTGCTAGATAAGGAAACAGAAGTGTAAATACCCTCACATGCCAAATTTATTCACCTATGAATTATTACTCTGGATACAGCATGTACAAAATATTGTAATAGGCAATGATTCATACCCCTAAATAAATCAAATTTATCATAATCAAAATTATGATCCTGTCCTTGATTTTATGGGTCAGAAAGAATTATTGAAGAGCAATAAATAAATAAATAAATAAATAAATAAATAAATAAATGTGAAAGGAATTCTTAAAAATTACCCCAGTTTTCAAAGCAGCATGAAAAGTGGTGACTCTGGAAAAAACCTGGGTTATTTCCATTGGTAAGATAAAAGAGGTCACTGGTGTCTGTCACGTGAGCAGAGCCTGGAGATGGAACAGTAAAGGGACACCAAGGAAACTGCAGGAGCAAAAACAGGAGGGCAGCGAACAACCAGCGACAGCCTTAAGGACAGGAGTGGGTACTGGGTTAAACAGATACACCACACTGTGTGGCACACAGGCATTCGGTGCACATCCTCAATCCCATCCCTCGGGCAGAGGCAGGGAGAGTGCTCTGAGTTTGAGGTCAGCCAGGTCTACACAGTGAGTTCCAGGCTAACCAAGGCTGCATAGTGAGACTGTGTCTCAAAAACATGAAGCATATAAACTACAAACATAGAAATGTTATCAGATTAAGGAGCATGAGAATCACAGGACATTTTGAGTAAGAAGATAACATAATAAGTATGGTTTAGAAACTATAATTTTTGCCAACCATAGTGGTATATACCTTTAATCCCACAATTTAAAGGCAGAGACTTGTGGATCTCTGAATTCGTGGCCAGCCTGGTCTACAGAATGAGTTCCATGACATCCAGGGTTACATAGAGAAACCCTGTCTTGGGGTGGGGGGGGAAGCACTGGCTGCCAGCTGTTCCTCCAGAGAAGCCAGGTTCAATCCCCAGCTCTAAATGAAACCTCAGAAACCCCTCAGAAACCATCTGTATCTTGTTCCAGAAAACTCACCCCCCTCTTCTGGCCTCTCTGAGCACTGCACACCTGGTACAGATAGACTGGTAGTTTTGCACCCACACATCAAATAAAAAAATCAGTATTTCTTAAAAAGAAAATAACTGTTAGAAGAGTGTGGAACACATCAGAAAGTATGAGCCACAGGGAAGACTCGCCACACGGATACCTACATATGATCCAGCAATGAAACTCCTGAGATCTCCTCCAGAGAAGTGACGACTTTTGCTGACACAAACCCCCAGACAAGCAGCAGCAGCACTACTTGTAAAATAGCTGAAATTCCAAGAAGCCAAAGACTCCACATTAAGTCAACAGATAAACCATGGTACACTGATACATAAAAATAAATAACTGTATATTCAATACCTTGGATGACTCTCAAGGGCATTAGACTTGAGGGGAAAGCCAGTGTCAAAAAGTCACACACTGTGTGCTGCTACTTCTGCAGCACTTTGAACCTGACAAGATTACATAAGTGCAATGGATTAGTGGTTGGCAAGGGTCAGAGATAATAGCACAGAGGAGGTTCTCTGCCCTGAAGGGACAGTTCTTTATTTGGTTATAAGAATCTATTCATGATAAAATGACAGTTTCCTGTTTTTGATAGCCTTATAGTTATGTAAGATATAACTACAGCAGGAAAGTGGATCAAAGTTCCTGGGTCCCCTGACCTTCCATGCTACTCCCTGCAAATCTACATTTCAAAACAAAAAGTTTACAAGTTCTGGGTTTTTTTTTTTTTTTTTTTTGGTTTTTTAAAGAAAACTATCCTAAATTATGAAAATGACATGCCTCTTTTAGTTTAAAAACAAAGTAAGAGGAGTTAATAAGAGCATGCACTGTTTTTCCAGGACCTGAATCCAGTTCCCATCACCCAGTGGCGACTCAATCACCTGAAATTCCAGCTCCAGGGAACCTGACACCTCACCTCCACAGACACCTGTACTCAAATGCATATACTTATACACAGACATACATATACATGATTAAAAAAAATAAAAAATAAATCACTGAAAACAAAACAAAACCAACAATTAACCAGGTGGCTGGCAAATGCCTTTAATTTCAGAACTTAGGCAGGCAAATCTCTGTGAGGCCAGCTTGGTCTACAGAGTCCCAGGACAGCCAAGGCTATACAGAGAGACCCTGTCTTAAGGAAAAACAACAAAACAAAACAAACACCCCCAAGAACTATTAATACTTATTCCTAGGGTGGGTTCTAGATTTCTAAAGTTTGTTTTATACACTGAGCATGTAAGAAAAAGAATTTTAAAAAATTGAAACATTATTTTTCAGTGAAGTACAATACACTTTAATAGACATAAGCAAAAAAAACTCAATTGAATTAATTTCTGTATGCTTACATATATTAATAAAAGATAAATACTAAGTTAACCAGTAATGAAACCACAATATTCAAAAAGCAAGGCCTGGCAACTGATTCAACTTCATCCCTGGCTATCTGTAACTAACTTAAGAACACTTTCACCTTTATACAGGAGGCATTACCTGATGCTGAGTACAGCCTTCTGTTCATCAGTAGGACAGAATCCTTACAGTGTGAACACTGGCAGTGATCTAAGATATTTAGTTAAGTGTTCAGTTCAAGGCTGAATAAACTAAGGGTTGGGAATTAATTGGAGAGAGCTTGTCACCCACAGAGTCTGTTAGAAAACTCAAAAAGCACAATGGTTAAGAATGCTGCCTTTGAGCTGGGTGGTAGCAGCACAGGCCTTTAATCCCAACAGAGGTAGGTAGATCTCTGTGGGTTCAAGGCTAGCCTGGTCTACAGAAGGACTATCAGGGTTACACAGAGAAATCAACTAGGAAGGAAAAAACCAACCAAACAACAACCCCAAAACCGGGGTCTGGAGGGATGGCTCAGAGGTTAGGAGCACAGAGGTCCTGAGTTCAGTTCCCAGTAACCACATGGTGACTCACAGCCATCTATAATGCCATCTGGTACCCTCTTCTGTATATTGTATACATAATAAATAAATCTTAAAAAAGGAGAAAACCTCCAAAACCAAAACAACAACAACAAAAATGGTTTGAAGAGATGGCTCAGCAGTTAAGAAGACTGACTGTTCTTCCAAAAGACCAGGGTTCAATTCCCAGCACCCACAAGGCACAGCATAACTGTCTGTAACTCCAAGATTTGACACCCCCACAGACATACATCCAGGCAAAACACTACTGCACATAAAATAAAATAAAAAAAATGGTAGAATCAAAACGGGGGGGGGGGGGGGGCTCGGAAGGACCAGAAGTCATCCTTATCTACAGATGAGTTCAAGGCCAGCTCAAGTTATCTGAAACTTTGTCTCAAAAGACAAACTACAGGTACCAAAACAACTAGAAATCCCACTTTTAAGTAGTTTGTATCTGTAACCCTACCCCCCCCCTCCAAGCTCCAGAGGAGACTTTAAGCCAGTGAGGGAATGTCCCTGGAGGAACACCAGAGCCCTGCACCACTCTTTCCAGTCCTAAGATAAACCAGCTTTGCTTTGCCATCGTCACTGTCACGATATGCTTCCTCTGTACACATTGGAAAGTTACAGGGCCAATTGTCTGTGGACCAGAACCTCTGAATCCGCAAGCCAAATAAACCACCTCTGTAAGAGCCCTCTACAGAAAAACAGAAATAACAGAAACCTGACTAACCTCCAGTCAGTGGAAATCATTATCAGCATTATCAAAGAAAGGCCTTCACACTGATGTCTGTTACAATAGGTAAGACACAAAATCAACTTAGATGACCATCAAACAGAGGAACAGGTGAAAAGAATCACAAAGGAATATAATCAGACAAAAACCAAACAAACAAAAAACAACTGCTTGAAGCTGAGGTAAGAAGACTGCTTGTGCTCAGGAGTCTCCCACAGGCCAGAAGACAAGCTGATAAAATACCTAGCTCTTAGACTTTATCAGAGAAGTTTCTTTGTGCAGTGGATGACAGCTAACTCTGTGGGAAGCACTTATCTTCCATGCCATTCACTCCATAGTAGGCTCAGGGACCATCTTTTTTTTTTTTTTTTTTTTTTAAACTTTATTTATTTATTTATTTGCCTTGGTGTTTGCCTGGAACTACAGACAGTTGTCAGCTGCCATGTGGGTGCTGGGAATCGAACCTGGGTCCTCTGGAAGAGCAGACGGCGCTCTCAACCGCTGAGCCATCTCTCCAGCCCCATCAGGGACCATCTTGAAAGAGGAGGTGAAAAGATTATGATCCAGAGATCTAGGACCAGAGCTCTCAAAACTGCCTTCTGGATATGACAGACCCGAGATACTCAGAACTCAGAGAGCTTCGGTCTCCTTCACAAAATCAAGCCAGTCAGCATTGCAGCACCGAGGGGGAGGGGCTCACCAGTCCCCGGTGTAACCCAAGGAGTTATTGACACTGGCTTCTAGGGGAGGAAGAAACAGATCTCTTTAAGGGTGTGGTGCCATAGGCCAAAGCTCCAGGAGTCTATGGGCAGTACAAATTGAACTAGTAGACTGGTTATTTTTTAAAAAAACAGAACAGCCAGGAGCAATGGCTTTTAATTCCAGCACTTAGGAGGCAGAGGTAGGTGGATATCCGTGAATTTGAGGTCAGGTCTATAAATCCAGTACCAGAGCAGCCAGACTATTTACACAGAGAAACCTGTCTTGAAAGAAAAAGGAGGAGAAGGAAGACGGGAGTAGAGGGAGAGAGGGAGGGAGGGAGGGAGGGAGAGAAGGAGGGAAGGGGGGGCAGATACTAAGTTGGGAGGATGTGGGTAGAGAGGGGCCATGGGGAGGAATTGGGGGTATGTTCAAAATACACTGTACCCATATAGTAAACTCTCAAAGAATTAATGAAAACGGTATATTTTAAAAATAAATAAAAAATTTCAACCCTTTTCATTAAAATGGGTGGATTATTATGTTAAGTACAGGAAGTCAGGCATGAGTCAGTATGTTCTCTCTCCTATATGTAATCAAAAAGAAGCCAACCTGATACAGCACAGTGACTGCTAGAGGGAGGGGAGGAGAATAAAGGGAGGCTGGCTTATACGAACAACAAAACAAACAGTTTACAGCCCAGAGTTCAATCTCTAGCTAGCACAGCAATAAAAGGGAGGAAGAAAAGAGAGTAAGGGTTTGGAGGGGAGAAATGAAATGATATCATAATTTCAAAAATAAAAAGTAAGGAAACTGGAGAGATGACTCAGAGGTTAAGAGCACTGGCTGCTCTTCCAGAGGTGCTGTGTTAAATTCCCAGCACACACATGGTGACTCAGAACCTTCTATAATGAGATCTAGTGCCCTCTTCTGACCTGCAGGCACACGGGCAAGTAGAGCACTCATATACTCAAAATAACAAAAAGTAAAAAAAAAAAAAAGGAAGGAGAAAAAGGAGGGGGATTCACGCTAGTATTTGGTAGAACAGGATAAATACAGTTCATAAAAACCTATTATCTAGTTTATTAACAACTGAAAGAAAGCACTTTCAAGCCTCCAAATACCTGTACCAAGGAAAGAAGCATGTTAATTACTCTAATCTGACACACTGTATGAGGATGTTTTTAAAACAAATCACACCAGGAGCTGGGGAAATGACTCAGAGGATAAAAGTACTTGCTGTGCAAGCATCTGGACCTGATGAATTCCAACACTCACATAAAAAGTCCAGCGTGGCAGAGAGTGGCAAAGCAACACACACATCTCACCCTCTGACATCATGAACATGTACACACACACACACACACACACACACACCACAAAAAGATTTTAAATACAATTCCACTTTTAAAAACACACTATCCCAGTTCCAGGCAAAACACCAAGGCAAATAAATAAATAAAGGTTTAAAAAAAAAAACACTATCTCCTAAACATGAACAATTTTGAGTTAAATACATTTTTAATGTTTAAGGACAGAGGGAACTGGAAAGATGCCTGTCACATGAAGATGAGGGAAGTTCAGATCTGGATC
Organism: Sigmodon hispidus; assembly: GCA_004025045.1. NCBI lineage: Eukaryota > Metazoa > Chordata > Mammalia > Rodentia > Cricetidae > Sigmodon > Sigmodon hispidus. The sequence goes on along the minus strand of PVIH01003293.1, from coordinate 64,963 downwards.
ACCCACGTTAAAAAAAAGCCAGCCACAGCAGTGTTTGCCTGTAATCTCAGCCTGGGCTGGGAGGCGGAGACAGTAGAATTCTTCAAACTCACTGGCCAGCCTGCCGACATGTTCAGTGACCTATCTAGTCTCAATATATAACTTGAAGAAGTGACTAAGGTAGACATCCAGCACCAGCCTCTGGCCCTCACACACACACACACTCTTAACATCAGTGCTAAGTGCTAACTAACTTGCTGATCTGAGCATTAAACTGCAAACATGGAGAATGACCACCATATCTCACAAATACATACTATTGATGTATTATTTATAAAAGAAAATTAGGGGCTGAAGAGATGGCTCAGCAGTTAAGAGCACCCCCTGCTCTTCCAGAGGACCCGGGTTCGATTCCCAGCACCCACATGGCAGTTAACAACTGTCTGTAGTTCCAGTTCCAGGCAAACACCAAGGCAAATAAATAAATAAATAAAGTTTTAAAAATAAATAAATAAAAGAAAATTAAATAAAAATACAAATTTATACAACTGATTATTCTTGACAACTAAAAGTAATGCTTGGGAAGAAAATGAGACACTTCAGGAAAATGACAGGCGCCCTTACCAAAAAGGCACAAATACTCCACCTGCTTAATTACCTCAACACAAGACCATACTGGGTTCTAACTTATCATTGGACAAGCTGTAGACAGGAAGACACAACAACAGATCAACTCTTGATCTGTTCAATCCTACAAAATCAATTCCTATGTGCAGAGAGTGACTACAGTGACCTGAATCCGCTCAATCTTCTATTGTCTTGTAGTCCTGGAGGTTAACCCCAGGGCTCCAAGCACCCCAGGCAAAAGAACTCTGACACTGAGCTATATATAATTCAGCCCTGATGATTTTTCCTATAGTTTTCTTAAGTATGTCTGTGTACATGTGCACACATTTGTGTGTGTGTGTGTGTGTGTGTGTGTGTGTGTGTGTGTACAAAATACTCCAAAACCCTTGACAATGGTTGTATGACACATTCGTTTAGATTTGGTGACAACCAACATTCAAAAATACTCTTAAATCAGTGCTTCTCAGCATATGGGTCTTGACCCCCCTCCCCACGGGTGTGTGTGTGTGTGTGTGTGTGTGTGTGTGTGTGTGTGTGACCCTTTCATGGAGGTCAGTCTAAGACCATCAGAAAACACAGATAATTAATTATAATTTATAACAGTAGCAAGGTTACAGTTATGTCGTAACAACAAAAATAATCTTATGTTGGGGGAGTCACCACAGCATGAGGAACTGTACTAATGGACCACAACATTAGGAAGGTTGAGAATCGCTGCTCTAAAAGAATTCACAACTGAAAACACATAAATGCAGAATATAATGTTTTGGAAAATTGCTGATTTAACATTCTATACAAGTTTTTTTTTAATTTTTAATTTTTTTCTAGGTGGTACTGCAAAACTAAAAAAAAAGGGGGGGGGGAGGAAACCCATACCTCAAAGCAGAACAATAAAGAGTAAAGAGAATCTTAAAAATTATAAATGTGCCAGGTGGTGGCACACGCCTTTAATCCCAGTGCTCAAGAGACAGAGGAAGGCAGATCTGTGAGTTCAAGGCCAATCTGGTCTGGTCTACAGAGGGAGTTCCTGGACAGCCAGGGCTACACAAAAAAAAAATCCTGTCTTGAATAAAAAAGAATTTATGAACAGAACTAGGTTGTATGTAGCAGAGCATTCCTTTAATCTCGGTACCTGAACCTGAGAGTGAGACCTTGTTTCAAAAGGGACAAAGGAAAGGGGGTGGGTGGGTGGGTAGGGCGCAGAGTGAGAAAATAAATTATAAACAAGGCTAACACATGTCCAGGACTGGAAATTTCCACTTTCCTGGCAGGATGCTTGCCTGGCTTGTAGAAGGCCTGAACCAGATCTCTGGCACTGAAGCCCCTCCCTCCTTAGGGAAATTACATATTACAACTGCAGCCTGAGAGGCCGGGGAGGAGCCTCGGCAGGGGTGTGAGAAGACAGGAGAACTGATGAAGGTACTGCAGCACACAGGTGTGCAGTCAAGACACACATGTAACAATAACAACAATTTAAAACATTTTAAAAGGAGAACAGCCATGTAGTAGGGCTTTTGCTGCTCTTTGTTTCTTTTGGTTTTTTTAAAGCAGGGTTTGTCTGTGTAGTCCTGGCTATCCTGAAACTCACTCTGCAGACCCTGCTGGCCGCAGACTCCCAGATTCACCTGTCTCTGCCTCCCGGATACACTGGGTGTGCCGAGTCCACATAGCTTTCCCATTTATATATTACTAGCTGGAATGGATGTGGATGGCTTTCTTTGGAACAACAAAATAACAGGAGTACTGTTCTCTTATAGACAGTGTGTTATTCTTATAGGGACAGTGATGTCATTTGTAAGGTCATAATCCTCCAAATATTATAAACAGAATCTGACAGTGCTGAGTTTGACACAGGAAAGGCTTTTTAGAAATTTTACCTTTATTTCTATTCTTTGAACTCCTGCAAATTATTCAGAAAATTAATTCACAGTACTTACTAACCAAACCAAACCAAAAACCCACTGTGGACTGGTGAGGTGTTTGCGACAAAGATACCAGCTACAGGATCTGATGACCATGGGGACAGACCCACAGGGTGGAAGGAGAGAACAGACTCATTCAAGTTGCCCTTTGACCTTCACACATGTAGTGTGGCTTAGCTGACATGCCCATAAATAAATAAATAATGTTTCTTAAAGACTATACTCAAGCTAAAATAAGCCCAGCTCCAATTTAATCTAATACAGTCCATGTAATAATATGCACTCAACAGACAAATTACACCAATTTGAATACCCATAATCAATAGCCTAACACAAGCTTACAAAAGCAAAAAAGCATAAATTATTCCATACTTTGGGATTTCTATCTAAATTTCATAATTAATAACTCTGTAACAGTAACTGTTCTTCTATTCCATTTGAAAAACGTAAAATTCCAAATCGCAACATTTTCAGTGACCAAATAAAAACTTTTCTCTCTAAATTTATCCAAAGATATTTTGCACTTTCTTTGCAAGCACAGGACGTTTCTTTTTTCTAAAACATTTCATAGAAACTCTGCATTGCAAAACAGTTGTAGAGACACAGAAGCAATTCCTACCTATTCTGCATACTCCACTCTCCTGGCAGTGGCTTTTCTTTTTTTTTTTTTTTTTTTTTTTTTTTTTTTTTTTTTTTTTTTTTTTTTTTTTTTTTTTTTTTTTTTTTTTTTTAAACTTTATTTATTTATTTATTTGCCTTGGTGTTTGCCTGGAACTGGAACTACAGACAGTTGTTAGCTGCCATGTGGGTGCTGGAAATCGAACCCGGGTCCTCTGGAAGAGCAGACGGTGCTCTTAACCACTGAGCCATCTCTACAGCCCCGGCAGTGGCTTTTCTAGAGTGCCTGCATACTACCTCTGACCATCAGAAAGCAGGAAAGTTCATCTGCTCTCTGGCTTCATCAGCATCCTCTTGGCTACACCCAATTCTGAGACATGTTTCTATTTGCTGTTCTAAACACACACTTCATACTCAAGAGTCTTCCTGTGTATCAAAGGAACATCATCAAAGCTTCACTACTAAGTTGCACCTAATTGTATTCACATACAGAACTGAGCTCAATGAGTAAAAATGTAACAGACAATAAGACTAGTTTATAGCCCAAGCAACACCAAAAGTGTTTACATAGCAATCAAAATTTAGGAGGGAACTTATCAAAAGGTTCTTGATCCGGCACTATGCCGCAGCACACTAGTAAAGTCTGTAAAACCTAATTCTTAATCTAGGCAAAAACTCTTATCAACTGCCACACACACACACTTTTAAGAGAAGGATGAGGTTGGCCTTGACTCCTGATCCTCTTAGTCTGTCCTGAGTGCCGGGATTATACCTAACCCTAACCCAGATTAAAATTTTATTTTTGTATGTTATATCCCAAATCTAGTCAACCTAACAGAAAATAATATGGACCAAAACTTCACAATCTACTACATACTATGAAAATGTACTAGTTAACCTTTAAACAATGGGATTAGAAGACAAAAAAGACACCTTTAAAGTTAATGGCCATGCTAGTTAAAATCAATAATAAACATCACATCACATCAGGCTGTGAAGTAAAAATCTTAAAAGATTTTTAACAAGCTAGCTAATAGGTCTCTCCCCTTCCAATTGCTTGGGATTGAACCCAGAGTCTCCTGAATGCTAGACAAATGCTCTGCCACCAAGTTCCAGCTTAATGTGGCATTTTCCTCAGACAAAATAATAACAGCATCCATTAGAACATCTGGACTTAACAGTTTCTCTAAAGCTGTTCAGTTCTAGTTCTGAGAAAAATCATGGCAATGTCTTAATCAGTTACAACAAACTTTCAAAGTGTTCAAGCTTTCACAACAAAATCAACATATTCACAGTCAACTGTGTAGCATGAAAATACTACTGAAATCATTTCTCTGACCGCACCTGCCAATTCTGCCACTGCAGTAGCGAAGGCCTGTTCTGCTTACAGTATCTACTTAGCCATAAACCTAATTTTTCTTTACAACTAGGTGACTGTGAGGATTGACAAAGAGAAATGAAAATACAGTCATCACTAAACATCCTAACCTATTAATCTGTAACTCCATCTCACAGTTTCTCTCTTTCATTTCATAATAATTTTAGGATGTTACCTTAGCAGAGAATTCTTTTATTTCAGTTGAGTTCAGCAAATTTTCATAGATCAAAATTTTACTCAGCTAAATTTGGCTGGGTGAGGTAGTACATGTCTGTAATCCAAACACTCAGGAGACTGACACAGGAGAATCATAAGTTAAAGGCTAGCCCGTGTTACACACCGAGAACACTTCCAAAAAAAGACCAGAGCTAATATGACGAAGGTTCTCAGTATGTCGGGAAAAGCAGAAACACTAACAGTAATGCTACATAAAATTCTTCATCTAAAGATCATCCTTACTAAAGAAGTCTGCCTTCTGACAACCAAGAATTCACCTATTCTTTGTTTGAGGAAAGTATTGTTCCACTGAGTATTCAATGATATGATATATGGTCCACTTAATAAACCAAATGTAAAAGCTGTTGCAATCAGCAAATGATCATCTCAGAAAGTAATTTAAAATTAGATTGGAAATGTCCAAAACTTAGCAAAACCGATCTGATGAGCCACAAAAAGTAAAAGACGAGCCTCAGTGAAAAGTCAAAGGTTCTACGGAGTCATGTTAGCATTTCTCACTTCTATTGAAGTGAACACAAATTTTGGGATCAATACTTTTCTGGCAGAATTATGGCTTTGGTACTATGTCTTCTAGAAAAAGCACCTGTGTGCTCACTGTTCCTTTTGTTAGCTCCAAGTTATAGCCTCCCCTTACTACTCTTATTTTTCTAGAGCACTATAGAAAAAGCATCATCCATGCAAAAATTTGCAAATAGCAGAATAATATTGGTCCTGAAAAAGCTGTCAAAATTACTCCTCAAAATTGTTTACAGGGGAACCCCAATCCTGAAGTTACCAATGGGAAAAGCTTGTAGGATCCTTAAGTATATGGTGTATATGCCCTCTTAATCCAGGAATTTCCACTGACCATATTTCCACCCTGCGGCCAATATGCGGGTCAACTCAAGATGTACACAAATGTTAACAGTTCTCACTGAGTTATCTGTAAAATCCAACCGTCCATAAACCTTTTGCAGGTTTAATTTTTAAAATTAAAAGGTAATGTATTAAATTTTTTCTTAAGACTTAAACTTACTCAACATCTAAACCTTCTTAAGAACGAAGCACAAAGAAAAAGAATAAAATATTCGCGTCAGAAGAAATCTGAGTGACATCTTTATTTTCAGAAATCACTACCCTCTTCAAACATCACTTCCTCTCCATTCGCCTCCCCCAGTCCCTGGACGCGAATCAGTGATGCACACCCGATCCTCGCACTCCAGATTCTTAAAAGGATCACAAACAAGAAAGCCCTACAGCCCACATCCACTACCCAGAGATCTTTGACGCCTTGCAAGACTTGCCTGTAAAAAAGCCAAGGCCCTAAATTAGATCCCCCAGGGCTCCTTTTTTCCCCCCAGACTTTTTCTCTTTAACCTTTAGGCCACGAGACTTCCCATCCGACCCCTCCCTCTTTCCAACCAACCCTATCTCTGGCTCTTCCAAGCCACCATTCCCACCAGGTCAGGTGGCTGTCAGTCCCCACCCGGCTGCTTGGCCTTCGCGCCGGTTTCTGGCGTCCCGGGGCCAGCTCTTCCTATCTCCACGGGCATAGCCCAGGGCACCTCTTCCTCCACGTCTGGATCCCGGGGACCCCCCACCCCCACCCCGCTTCAAGTCCCTCCTTCACCAGCTGGGCTGCAAGGGCTCAGCCCCTGCGCCTCGCCCCTCGTTGCCCGCAGGTCAGCTCAACCCCCTGATTTCCTCCGGATTCCATTCCAGAGCGGCCTCCCCGGCTCCCCCAACCGTCTCCCCGCGGCCCCTAGAGTCCCCGGCTCTCCACTCACCCTTGGCTGCAGGCGCCCCCCAATCCCCTCTCCTCAGCCTCGGAGCCCGCTCACCTCCGCGGTGGGAGCCGAGCTGCCGGGACCCAGCTCCTCGGAGCCGGCGTCCGGGGCGCCGTCGGAGTCCGGGGTCCTCGGCGCGTCGGCGGAGCGCAGCGCCTCGAGCGGCAGACGCAGAGCCCGGGGAGGGGAGCCGGAGCGCAGGCGGGAGCCAGCTCGGCTACGCGCGGGCATCGCTCCGGCTCCTCCGGCGCCGCGCCGCCAGCAGCGGCCAGCCGAACCGGAACTGCTTCGAGGGGCGGGGTGCTATCAGATAAGGGGCGGGGCCAAAGCCGGAAGGGAGCGGGGGGAGGAGGGGAGCGAGAGCGCTTGCCTTAGACCCAATCACGGGCAGCCAAGGAGGCAAGATCGGAGAATTCCTGTGGTGTTGCTGATTGGGGGAGAGGTTATTCTGAGACCTTTGAAAGAGCTAACTCTTCTTCAGTCAGTCCCCAAATAATATCATTTATTGCTCCTTTATTCTGGCTGTGTCTATGCTAGAGGCTATAATCACAATTGTTTCAATTCTGCAAAGTAGATCTCACTCACACAGAAAGGCCAAGAAACATTGTAGCCTGCCATAGCACATATGTATCCAAGCTGGTATTCCAATGTCAAACTATCATCAGAACCTGTCTTCTTTCCTGCCCCTACTATTACCCCACCCTAACAAACACCCACTTCTAGCCCAAGCCTAGGACAGGCAGAAACCATGTCCAAAGCCAACTGCAGCTTGAATTCTAGGTCCTCTTTGGCTCTACTTTCCTGAACAATGCAGGACCAGCTTTCCTGGTTCTGAAGGGGTAGGGGACAGGTTCTGAGCAAATATGGGTGCCTTGGTGCAGCCTTTCCCTTAAAGCTAGGTTCCAAGAGCACGGGTAGCCAGGAATCTGCTCAGTGCCCTCATACCCTCCAGGACCTCTGTGAAGCCACATGAGACAGGGCAAGACGTGTCATCTTCCACAGCCCTTGCAAGCAAAGGACTCTCCCATCTCAAAATGTTTATGATGGGGGTAGAGAGGTATTTCAGTGGTTAGAGCACTTGTTGCTTTTGCAAGAGACCCAGGTTCAATCCCCTGCACTCACATGACACCTCACAACCACCTATAACTCCAGGGATTCAACACCACTTTCTTCTGGTCACAGCCCTACTGAATGCATGGGACACACTCATACACAGGCACTCAAACAAAATAATTTTTAAATTTATCTGGACATACTTCCCATGCTTTCCTCCATGTCTGAGTTTCTCTGACCCCACAACTCAGTTTCCCCCATGTTCCACAGTCCAAAGGCTCCAATCCAACAGACACTGTGCTCCCATGCATGCAGTTTGTAGCCCACCTGGGCCTGCAGCATTCTAACATTCATCACTCAGTGTTTTAGCTCTGTCCTTGGGACCTAAACAACCTACACAAAGGCTCTAAACCTATGGACTAAACTATTTTGAAGCACCTACTGTATTTTAGACACAGACAACCTTTTGTTTTGTTTAACCCTAGAAACAATTCTCCAGGGCAGGTGTATACTTAACTTTACAGAAGAAACTGATGGGGTGGAGGAAGAGAGTGACTTGTAGGGGTCTAATCCCATGTTCTCAGAGACTTTGGGGATGGGAGGTGGCCCAAGAGCAATAGGCCTCGGCCTCTTTGGAGGCCTCTGGGACTCGCTGAGTCACTTCATCCCACCTGTCACTGCCAGTCTTGGGGAAGGAGGAATGACACAGGAAGGCAGAGAAGAGCGAGCTGACCGCAGAGGCAGAGGGGCGGGCAGGCTGGCCCATGGCTGAGGCCTCCACTCCAAAACTGGGGGAAGAAACGGAAGCCACACCTTGCCCCAGTGTCCTGCAGCTGGAAGAACTCCTGAGGGCCGGGAGAGCTTCTTGCAGCCGTGTAGACGAAGTCTGGCCCAACCTCTTCATAGGAGACGCGTGAGTGGCTGCTGACAGGGCTGTAGGAGTAGGAGGCCAAGCAGAAACAATTCTTGAACTCTTTATCAGAGGACTCAGAGAGAGAACAATAAGAACTAGATGCTTCTAGTCAGCCCCAGGCCAGGAATTTTCTCCGGACTCCTAAGCGCCAGGAGCGATTCAATGACCAGTTTCTAACAGCAGAGGGAGCTTAAATGTTTACGTTTTGTTTCTTGGGAATGGCTGAGGGAGTTCCTGGGGTGTTCAGGCACATCTTAGACAACCAGCCAGTCCGGGAAGCAATAATGTTTGGAATATGAAATGACGTAGACACAGATCAGACATCCTGGTTCCAGCTTGCCTCCTGTGGACACTGAGTGGGTGGAGAATCCTGGTTTAGGATGAATCAGGAAAGGTTCTAATTATATGTAGATTAGTAGCAGTTATGACGTGGTGACCAAGTGACTTTAGATGATGTATATGAGTAAGAGGACATTTGGCAAGAAGGGAGGAGCGGAGAGTTCTCAGCGCTGAAGCAATCTCTTCCTGCCTTTGGTGGGGGCAGACTGCCTGACACAGCAAAAGGAATTTAGACTTAGCCCTCGCACCAACTCTACCAACAGATAGGTCTGCAGCTAGGACAGAGAGCTGCAGATGCAGCTCAGTGTAGATGATTTTCTACCCTTATAGTTTTACCCCACCCCCAAATCAGGCATCAAACAAAAGCTTTCTTCCTGGTCCAGAGACTCAGCCTGTATCCAACCCCTTTTCTGCCCTTCCCAGGGCCACTGCAAATAACCGCTTTGAGCTGTGGAAGTTGGGGATCACCCATGTGCTGAACGCTGCCCACGGGGGACTCTACTGTCAGGGAGGCCCTGACTACTACGGCAGCAGTGTGAGCTACCTGGGGGTACCAGCCCACGACCTCCCTGATTTCAACATCAGCACCTACTTCTCCTCAGCAGCTGACTTCATCCACAGTGCCCTCAACACACCTGGGGGTAGGACTTGGGCGGAGTCCACCTTCCATTCTGCTCACTAGTAGGAAGGATCTCCAATTTCCCCTTGGTTCTTGGCACCCTCCCATCCCTGGCTTTTTGTTTTGTTTTTTGTGTGTTTCTCTTTTATTGTTGTTTTAACAATATTCTGCTCTATGCCTCAGCAACTTATCGAATGGCATTGCTTCACAGATGGAGAAAGTGAGCCAGGCGGTGGTGGCACATACCTTAACCCCAGAGCTTAGGAGGCAGAGACAGTTGGGACATCTGTAAATTTGAGGCCAGCCTGGTCTACAGATTGAGTTCCAGGACAGTCACGGAAACAAACAAACACAGAAGGAGAAAGTGAGGTCAAATACCAAGTGAGGTCAAATACTAAGTGAGGTCAAATACAAGGCCATAATGAATTAGAAACAGCCACAATTCTTAGCAGTTCTTACTCCACAACAGGTAACCCTGGGCAAAAGCTACCTGGTACCCGGAAGTCTGCCCCGGAAGACCTCCAAAGGAACCAAACACCCAGGATACAACATGCCTTGAGAGCCTGGGGCTACTTGCTACATGTTTATCTTGGGAAATAGCCATGACCTTTGCTCTGTGATGCTGAGCAAGCCTGGCTCTGGGTTCTATTCCCTCATTTTCTTGTGATAAAGGATTGGTAAGGTTCATGTCGCTTTGTAATAACCAAAGCACTTTGACATTCCTTTTTCTTCATCCACCTAGTCATAATTCACCCTGTGTCAAGGAAAGAACTAAATTCTAGAAAGCCAGACTTAAGAAAGCCAAGGCCCCTGCTCTTAGAGAACCTGCTAATAAAACAATGATGTATTCTGAGTGTTACTGATATGAGAGGGCAAATGTGAAGACTTATGCAAACACCTAATCCAGAGGACCACGGAGTCGGGGATTTCCCCCTAGGTCACATGCAGAAAGATCAAACTGCTTGGTGATTCAAGTGATACCTTGAGCGGTGAGGAAAACTGATGGGAGGAAGCCATGACTGAGATGTGACTTGATGGATGAGTAAAGGCTAGTCAGGTCCAGATCAGAGGAAAGGTCAGAGGCCATGACCGCTCCAAAGACCTGAAAGCCTGCCTGTGTTCACAGAGCTGAGGTTTGAGGTGGGATCCGATTGAGGGGAGACGCACAGTCAGGATGGCTAGTTCTCAGGAGCTTTTGTTTTGGTTTGGTTTGTTTGTTTTTTCTAGACTTCTGTTTGTTTGGTTTTTTGTTTTGTTTTTCCTCTGTGTAGGCCTGGGCCTGGGCTGTCCTGGAACTAGCTCTGTAGACTAGGCTGGCCTTAGACTCAGACTCTGCCTGCCTCTGCCTCCTGAGTGCAGGGATCAAAGGCGTATTTCACCTCCACCTGCCCTCAAAGGCTTTTATAAGTCATGTTGAGGATTTGGAGTGTGTAGTTTAAGACAGATAAGGAAAATGAGGCCCAGAGAGGCTAAGGGACTTGCCCAGGGTCCCATAATATACTTAGAACTGGTTGGAAAATGGAATTTGGTTTAGGGCCCCATCCATCCCTTGGGTGGGCTGGCTGTTGGGAAGGAGTTGATCACCTAAATGTCTTCCTCAGCTAAGGTACTAGTGCACTGTGTGGTAGGTGTGAGCCGCTCGGCCACACTGGTCCTGGCTTACCTCATGCTGCACCAGCAGCTGTCCTTACGGCAGGCCATCATCACTGTGAAGGAGCGCCGATGGATCTTCCCCAATCGTGGATTCCTTCGCCAGCTCTGCCAGCTGGACCAGCAACTTCGGGGTGCAGGCCAGAGCTAAGGAGACAGGTGAGCAAGGGCAAGGAGACAAGCTGAATGTGGCTGGCAGTGAGAAAGCAGCTGAGGGCTTGGGTGGGGAGCCTGAGGTGAAGTTGGTTGGCTGCATGTGGCTAGGAGTGAATCCTCAGCTGCTGGGTTCCCCTTGCCTATGCAGGGTCTGGCAGGCCACCCTCCCCCCGGGCTCCTTAGCCCTCCAGTGAACAGAGAAAGATAGAGATGCTTAGGAGGGTCAAAAGCACTTGCCATGTGAGGACCGGAGTTTGAATCTCCAGCGCCCACATAAGGCTGAACCTAGTAGTGCATGGTGAGATGGGAGACAGAGACAAGAATCCCCAGGAATTACTGGGCCTGGCATATGAAAAAGACAAAACCAAGACACCCTGTTTCAAGTAAGGTAGATGGCAAAAGAGTCAGCCCTGTAGTGGCCCTCTGACCTCCAGACCTACTGTGCTTCTCAAGTATTCAAATACAAGTATATACACAGACAGACAGACAGACAGACAGGATAAAAGAGAGATGAGGCAGGAAAGGCTGGGGCTAGGAAGCCTTATTGCATAGGGTAAGGCTTTCCTATCTTTTTTTTGAGTGCTTCCCAGCCTCTCCTAAGAGCCCATAGGACTTAGCAAATTCCCAGACAGCAGCAGAGTCAACCTGGGTTATCACACAGTTCCTCTGAAATGCACGGGCGCTCGAAACCACAAGATGTGTTCCTGTGCAGGTGGCAGGCTCCCTGCCTGCTCTTTTCTCTCTAGACAGGAATGAGAAATGTGGCAAAGCAGAAGATTTTGCATCATGCCCGGCCACTTTACTTCCTTAGCCTAAAGTCTTTCTTGTACATCCCGGCCTTTGACCTCAACATCTTGCCCATCAGACGGCTGGTCTAGGGAAAGTTGATTGAGCAGGGCTGCACCATTGCCCAATTTGTGGAAATGACATCTACGAAATTGTCTGTCATGAGAGACTCCAGAGATTTGCAGCACACAGGCTGTGCAACTGTCCCCACAGTGCCCACGGCTGAGGCCCTGAGGTGAGAAGGCTGTGCAGAGAGGCCATCTCTCTCATTAGCCATGGATGACAGCCCTCATCATTTCTCCTGCTACCCGTACCCACTTGATCTCACACACTGAACTCAGGGGTAAAGCAGGTTAGGTAATAGCTCTGTCTCCTGTCCTGACACATCCCAGCCAGCCTAGGCCCTTGTTTACCTGTAACGTGATGGTTTTCTCCTCTCCAGAGCCAGTCTTTCCTCTCAGCCACAAGGCTCTGCCAGTTTGCTACTCTGGCCCTGGCCCTCATGGCAGCCTTAGCCCAGGCAGATGCCCAGAAGCTGAAAAGGGCCCGATGTGGGGTTCATCCACGAAACTGTTGCTTCATCAGCTTCCTCCAGCGTTCTGCACACCCTGTCAGCACTCTTCAGTCTCCACAGGTGGGAGTGGGTTGTCGGTGAGCCAAGCTCTGAGGTCCCGCGATGGGGTTCCCCAAGTTCCCTCATGGGGCCAGGGAGGATGATTCTCAGTGTTCTCCCCACTTCTCTCCCTTCTCCTGACACTCAAGGACCCCCGCAGTGGGCCTTAGCTCCTGGAAGTTCAGTGGACATCAAGCTGAGGGGGAGAGGAAAGAGAGAGAGTCTGGCAGAGCATCTGGTTCCCTGGGCATCCCTGTTCCTGAGAGGGAAGGACAATGAGGCATGAGCTGTTCCTGGATAAAGCCTCTGACCGCACAAACCCGTAGTCCCCTTAAACCTTTGTCGGCATGGCCACATCTTAACCCTGATCGAGTCAGCCCCCAAATGGAGGCTTCTAAGCCCCATGTGCTGGTGCTGATGTTCACCATGCCCCCAGCGTGTGTGTGTGTGTGTGTGTGTGTGTGTGTGTGTGTGTGTGTGTGTGTGCCTTGAGCGAGTTTCAGCTCTGTCCTCCAGTGTAGATTCCTTCAGCTTTTTACTTCTTCCCTTGATGGGGGGGGGCTTAGGGGGAGTGGGGGGGTTGAGGTGGTGGTGGTGGTGGGATTGACTGTTTTGTACAGTGCTTCAACCATACTAGATAAATGCTTTACCACTGAACAACATCTCCCGGGAGACAGGATTTTTGTTTTGCTGTTTTCAGACAGGGCTTCACTCTGTAGTCCTGGCCACCCTAGAATTTACCAAGTAGACCAGGCTGTCCTTAAACCCACAGAGATATGCCTGCCTCTGCTGCTGTCTCCTGAGTGCTAGAATTAAAGGCATGCACAACCACCATCTAGCTCTAAAGGGAATTTCTGACATGGTTTGCTTAATTTTTCCTTTTCCCTGCCCAGGTACCCAAATACACTCATCACACACACACACACACACACACACACACACACACACAGCTTCCTGTATGTCTCACATTAAGACTGAGGCCTAGGCCTAGGAGAAAATACCCGGCTGAGCCTGGTGCTGACCACTCACTCCCCTGGGGACCAATGGGCAAGCAGGGAGTGGCAAGGGGAGGTAGAAGGGAGACGACAGCATGCTTTATAATTAAACTCACATCAAAAAATAGAAACAGCATCAAGTGTGCAGAGACAGGCGGCTGGAAGCCGGCAGTACACACTGCCTGTCAGAGAAGACTACAGCCTGGGCAGGATCTCTCTCCAGGTGGGTAAATGGCCCTAACTCAGGGGCCCCGAGGCAGCTGGGTAGTGGTGCCTAGAGCATCTCTGCCCATGTTGTGTGTGTTGGGCAACTGTGAGGATTGGGTTGGGGGAGTCCAAACAAGTCAGAGGTCGAGGCACAGAACTCTGCCTCTCACCACTATGATGTGACCTTGAGACTACAGCTTTATCTCCCTGAGCCTCAGTTTTCTCATCAGAAAAGTGGGGATGTTGATACTGCCTGCTTTATGAGAGCACAGTGTGACCTCAGTGGGAAGATATGAGTATTGGGCTCTGTCTGGTCTGTAATGTGTTTCCTGAAGCTGTGAAGTAATAATATTAAAAAACAAAACAAAACACAGAGATGCAGGCAAAACTTTGCAGACTGTAGAGATCTATCGTCTTCAGGGCACTGCTGAGTCCTGAAAAGATGAAAGTGATTCCAATGATATAAATAATGTGATGCCCCATTTACGGGGCATCCCATGATGCAGGGACTTCTTAGGAGGTGTATATCGTTTACGATGTCATGGGAGTCTCCCAGCACCCCCTAGTGAAGATTCAGGCTCAGAGACTCTCACTCAGGCCCATCTCCATCCAGGGATGCAGAGATGCACACTGAGCCGAGACCACCACAGGCTCACCCTTGGCATCTCCATTTCATGGTCCCCAAGGTTCCTTTCCTAGACTCCTCAATGCTCTACTGTGAGACTCCATCCCTAGTTGGCCCATGCTCCCCTGGGGAAGAGGTACAGAGAGGGGGCAGCAGGGAGGGCCGGGAGGAATGTGTCCTGGGAGTAACAGCTAAAGAGGTAGGCAGCGAACAGCTGCCCTGTCCCCAGGCAACAGTTGGCCAAGGTGTGAGGCTGCAGACATGCAGGGCGGTACTCTAGAAGGCTGTGGTTCCTGGGGGAAGGTGGAAGACAGGCAACAGAGAGCAAGCTAGAGATGAGTGTTACTGATGTCAAGGGAAAGCAAGTGTGTATCCCTGTAGCCAGTGGCAGTGTGGCCAACAAAGCCTCTGTCCACAGAGGCAGCTGCCTGGCTAAAGCCACAGGAAGTAGAGGTCAGGTGTCACAGGAAGCAGCTATTATGAGTGTGAAGGGACCCTACAGGACATTCAGCCATGTCTCATTCTGACATGGCTGAGGAAATGTCCAGGTCATTGGCAAGCAAAGTCTTCCATAGACCAAGGGGCAGCAAGAATCAAGGGAACTGTGTCCCTGGGCTGCCTTGGAGGGTTGGGGTGCCTAAAGCTTAAAGAATGGGTCACTGAGTGAATGGACCTGGCTTTGAACTGCAGGTGGGAAGGACCCTCAGTGGGCCCAAGCACATAACTAGGCTACATATACCCTGAGCACCAGGAACAAGGACTAAGTAGGACCTGACCATGAGCTCCAAGAAAAAACTTTCCTACAGATCTAAATTAGACCTGGAAGACTAAAACCTGCCCCTAGATTCCTGACAGTTCCTGGGACACAGTTGTGCTGCCTGGCAGCCATTGGCCACCAGGGGGCAGCCTTACCCCATGCCAAATTTAGCAGGCCTGTGAGAGGTCTGTGGTTTTCTCAAAGCTCTGTCTGGTTCCACTCAGAGCTACAGCAGTTTGCCTGGTGGGCTCTCCTAGACTCAGGGATCCCCTCCAGCCCAGTGTTCCCGTGGTCTAGCATTACTTCGTCTAGAATCACTCCTGTCACTTGTAGACAGCAGAATACCAGAGAGTCTATAGAAGTCAGGCAACCACAGCACTCTAACAAGAGGAACTTAGGTTGAGACAGGAAAGAAAACTTGCTTAGACCACAGGATGTATCCTCGCCAAGTTCTCTAGGTACCTCTTCAGCTGGTCCCCATCTCAGGAGGCTTAGAAGGGCGAGTGTTCTATGTCCCAGGGACACCAGGGAGAAGGCCACTGCTTCAGTCCAAGCATCCCAGGTCTATTCTCATCCCCCTCCCCCACACCCCTCATTGGCTCTCATGCCTGGACCTGGAATTCTAGGCGCTTCACAGCTTTTGTGTTCTGGATGGAACCTGTCTTAGGACTGTTCCACTCACATGCAGAGTCCTGCCCCTGCCCCCAGTTCCCCATTCCTGGCCCCAGACCATGCCCTAGGTAGGTGGGAGGCCACTCAGCCTGCCCTGAGAGGTCACAGTGGGGATGAGGGAGAAAAGCCGGTCCTCACTTCCTCCCAGCTCACCATCCACCCGCTGGGTGAGCTTGGCCAAGTCAGTGGCCTCCTGGGTGCCTGTTTCTTTTTCTGGTCTTGGCACTGCCTACCAGAAGGAAAAGATGCTCTACCCAGTCTGTACCTTCTCTAGTTACTCCTTGAAGAGACCAGGGGCAGCTGGCCAAGATAGGTCCCCCTTCCCACTACGGCACCAAGCCCGGGTTTTGGTGCCTCTGACACCTCAGCTCTGCAGGGTCCAGGATGATCTAAGCCAGCTGACTCCAGATACAGCCCACCCCATCCGGGTGAGGCCTGCACAGCTGCACTGGCCTGAGTCACGGGGGTAAGAAGGGAAAGCCTGGGGCCTGTAAGCACCTGTAGCTCAGCTCTGACAGGCTCCCTGACCACCCCTCGGCAACTGAAAGGTTTGAGAAAGAAACTGAAGTCACTCAGAAGTAGATGCCAACCCCAAAGTTATCATCAGTCATTTGTCTTCAGATGCTGCTGATAAGTGGGAAAAAAAAAAGGGAAATACCACAAGGCCTCTCATTTTGCATATGAGAGGTCCCAGTTCACCTGAAAAAGCTGATGAGTGAGCCAACTTGTAGCTGAACTCTGACTCTGGACTGTGCTCTGACAGGGGGTTTGAGGGCCAGACCTAGAAACAACAAGGTTGGAGGCTGGAGATGGGCTGCCTGGGCTTGGATGGACATCCTGGGTTACTTTGTGAGAGCCTCAGTCAGCTGGGGTTCCCAATGACTTAAAGGGTAGGGTCTACACTGACTTGTCCTTCAGAGATCCCCAAGATCCCCAAGGTCAAAGTTTCTAACATCCACAGCCTCAGGAAAGGCCTACTTAGCGCCATGGCATTGACATGGGAATTCCAGTTCTCCTTGTTCCCAGGGAAAAGGTTCTAGGTTCTAGTCTCATTCAGCAGAGCTGTAACTGGCCCCACAGCATCCCAGGAGCTCCTGGTACTGCATCACAGGCCTCCCTGTCCACCAGACTCATCCTCGGGGAGCCCACTCCAGTTGCTGTCCTATCCACTCTGTTCCAGGATGGACTCACTGCAGAAGCAGGACCTTCGGAGGCCAAAGATCCACGGGGCAGTCCAGGTGTCCCCCTACCAGCCACCCACTCTGGCCTCACTGCAGCGATTGCTGTGGGTTCGTCGGACTACCACGCTGACCCACATCAATGAGGTCTGGCCCAACCTTTTCTTGGGAGATGCGTAAGTAAGACTCATGGAGGAGCTGGGGGTGGCGGAAGGGTGTGTGTGGCAAGATGAGTCTCTTCCAGTTAGTATCCACTGTCGCCTCTCACCATTGCCTACATTTGTTTTTCTTCTTATGTTTATTATGGAAACAGAACACAGTAGGAAAAATATACAAAACATACACAAACAGTTTCATCTTCCGGAAGTAGGAAATTATTTGTACAAGTTTCTCTTCTCAGTGAATAACCACACTTTAATCAACAATTTTCCTATTTTTTTTTTTTTAAGACAAGGAGTCGGGCTAGAGAGATGGCTTAGTGGTTAAGAGCACTGTCTGTTCTTCCAGGAGGACCTGAGTTCAATTCCCAGTACCTATATGGCAGCTCACAACTGTCTGTAATTCCAGGATCTGACACCCTTACACAGGAAAAACACCAATTCACATAAAATAAATAAATAAATATTTAGAAAAAAAAAAAAAAAAGATAAGGAGTCAAGTATCCCAGGTTGGCTTGAACTCATATACCTGAGGATGCCTTGACTTTTTGACCCTCCAGCCCTCTACCTTCAAAGCATTGGGATTACAAGTGTACATCACTCCCCACAGATTTATGTTGGAGATCAAACCCAGGGTGTGCTAGGCAAGTACTCTACAAACTGAGCTATATGCCCAGCCAGCCTAAAATAATTATCATTATCATCCGTACCATTGACACAGAATCTCATTACGTAGCCCTAGATGCCCTGGAACTCTCTAGGTAGAACAGGCTGGCCTTAAACTCATAAAGGTCCTCCTGCCTCTGCCTTCTGAGTGCTGGGATGAAGGCAGCTACCATGCCTGTCTCATGTTTTTAATTGATGTATATTCACTGTATATACTGATGGGTTTGGCAGAGATTTTTGAGGTTCTCATGTATTTGATCTTACTCACCTCCATATTGCACCCCCCCATTTTTGTTTATATTTGAGACAAAGTCTCACTATAGCCTGGCTAACCTGGAATTGTGTAGGTAGACTAAGCTAGCCTTGAATTTACAGAGATCCACCTGCCTCTGCCTCCCAAGTGCTGGGATTTCAGACGTGTGCCCCTGTGCCCCACCCTATGCCCTCCCTCTTCTCTCCCTCCCACTAGCCTGGTATTTCCACCAGATAATCTTGCTTCTGTTAATGCCATATGTATGTGATACGTAAATGATTTTATGTAGCTGTGTAAAACCTAGGAACCCCAGATTAGCAAATACATATGATGCTCTCTGGGTCTGTATCAGTTCAGTTAATATGACTTCCATTTACACCCACTTCAAAATCGTTCTTTATTTTTTCTTTCAAGTTTTACCATGTAAACAACATAGAAGGGCCCTTTGCCTGCCTTCTAAAGTTAGAGTGAAATGATGCTTAAGTTATTCTTTATCTTGTGGGGCTAGGGAAATGGCTCTGGAGTTAAGGGCACTTACTGCTCTTATGGAGGATCTGAGTTTGGTTCCCAGCACGCACATGGCAGCTTACAACCACCTGTAACTCCAGTTCCAGGGATCCAATGCCCTCCTCTGACATCCACAGGCTCCTTCATGCACATGGTGCACATACATAAGCTCATAGGAGCACACCCATTTAAAATTTAAATCAAATTGTATGTGTATGCACGTGTACATGTGCATGTATTCATATGTGAACACAGGTGCATATGTGAACGTCAGGGAACACATTTTCTGTCTTATTGTCTGTCCACTGCTGCACATGCCAGGCTGGCCAGCCCATGAGCTTCTGGAAATTTTTCTGTTTCCACCACCCATCTTATTATAGGAATAACAGTATATTACAGACACACACTACTACATGGCTTTTATGTGGGTGCTGGAGATTTGAAGTCAGGTCCTCACACTTGTGTGGAAACAGCCCATATTGTGTATATTTCATGGACAGCATCATTTGGTTAAAATTGTGTGATGTATGTATTCTGTATAGCTGCCACTATTTTTATACAATATTCCACTATGTGACTATACCATAAACGCTTCATTTGTACGGATCCCACTTTCAACTACAGTGATCCTAGGGGTGTTTAGTACAACTATCCTGAGTTTTCCATGGTTTCTACAAGAGAAAAGGAAAAAGAGATAAACTGTTATTTTTTCCTAAGGGTTTTCTTAAGTTTTAGAAAACATAGATTTACATATATATATATATATATATATAAAGAATTTAGATTTTCCCTTTGTATTTAGAATTAATTGGAATGAAGAGATGGCTCCACTTTAGAGCACTGGCTGTTCTTCCGGAGGTCCTGAGTTCAATTCCCAGCAAAACCACATGGTAGCTCACGACTGTCATCCCACGGGATCCAAAGCCCTCTTCTGATGTGCAGGTGTACTCGCAGGCAGAACACCCATGTACAGACATAAATAAATCTTTAGAATTAAAGATCAGATGAATATTTAGTTAACAATATTCCCCTTTCCACAGAGATAAAAATCCTTGTAGACTTATAAGAAACACATGTGCTTTTTCACAGTTCTATTTTAGGTAAAAATGCCATCACTTTGTGATACTGTTTTGAGATATGCTTTATATAGAAAGCTTTTTAAATGAATCCTACTACATATTTAAAAATTCTTATAACATTCTGTTTTATATCCTGTATTTTCACAGGTTCTTGATAAAATATAAACATCTCCCCTTGTTTACGTGTATTTACCACATTTTAGTGATTCATGATATTTCGTAATCTAGACACACAGGAGTGTGCTCCACCTGAGGGGTGTGTTCTGCATTCCTCTGTGGTTATCTAGAACTAAAGATAGTGTCAAGTGCTCATAAGATATGCTGGGTTTTCCCTACGAATACATACCTTTGTAAAGTTTAATTTGTACATTAGATTAAGAAAGTGACACTACAGGGCTAGAGAGATGGCTCAGCAGTTAAGAGCACTGGCTGCTCTTCCAGAGGACCAGGGTTCAATTCCCAGCATCCACATGGCAGTTCACAACTGTTTGTAGTTCCAGTTCCCAGTTCCAGGCAAACACCAAATCAAATAAATAAATAAAAGTTAAAAAAAAAAGAAAGTGACACAAATAATAACAGAACAGTAATTACTATAAAATAAGGGCTAATGGAACACAAGCCTGTGATACCATGACAGTCAATCTTATAACTGAGATTCTTATAACTAAACAATTCATAATTGAAGTAGCATATTCAGTGTGGATACACTGACCCAAAGGGTGATGCTTGTCCTTGCTCTAGCCTGCTTTCTGTTACTATAACATTGACCAAAACCAGCTCGGAGAGGAGGAAAGAGTTTATTTGGGTTACAGTTACAGTTGACCATCAGTAGAAGCCAAGGCAGGAGCTTGATGGAGGATGCTACTTACTGACTCGTCTAATTACCTTTTCTACACAGCCCAGGTCCACCTACTAGGGATAACACCGCCCACAGTGGACTGCATCCTCTTATATATCACTTAGCAACTAAAAAATGCCCCAGAGATATGTCCATTGGCCAGGCATGGTGGCAATTCCTCAACTGAGGTGTTCTCTACATAGATTTGTAAAGTTGACAACTGCTGCTAGCTTTGACAGCCTTGGGCACAACACGGCAGAACAGTGCAAAACTTAAAATCTATTAGTTGTGTACTAATGGTTTTTTTTTTAATATTTTGAGGCTATAGTTGACTGTGGGTAAATGAAACTGTGAAAAGTAAAACCACAGATAAAAAAGGATTACTGTACCATACTTATAGTCTATTATAGAATAATTAAGTTGTTTTTTTCTGTCAAATAAGTATCTGCTGGGCAGTGGTGACACACAGCTTTAAACCCAGCACTTGGGAGGCAGAGACAGGTGGATCTCTGTGAGTTCAAGGCCAGCCTGGTCTATATAGTGAGTTCCAGGACAGCCAGAGCTAACATACAGAGAAATCCTCTATAACTAGCAAAATTACAGTTATGAAGTAATAGCAAAATAGTTTTATAGTTGGGGGTGGCCACAACATGAGGAACCATGTTAAAGGGTCACAGTGTTAGGAAGGTTGAGGACTGCTGGTCTGGAGGATTGAAGTCATCAGGGAATTTCACTGTTCTGTCTCTACCTTTGGAGGAGAACAGAGGGGTGAGGGCTAAGTTCTGACGCTGTAAGACCCACCTCCACCCCTCTGACTTCCCATGTGTCCTTCCCTCAGGTATGCTGCCCGAGACAAGAGTCGTCTGATACAACTGGGCATCACTCATGTGGTGAATGTCGCTGCAGGCAAGTTTCAAGTGGACACAGGTGCCAAGTTTTACCGTGGAACACCTCTGGAGTACTATGGCATCGAGGCTGATGATAATCCCTTCTTTGACCTCAGTGTCTACTTTCTGCCTGTTGCTCGATACATCAGAGATGCCCTCAATACTCCCCGAAGTGAGCTTCTGCTGGGGAAGGAACTGGGCAGGGTGGGGGCAGGGTGGGATGAAGCACTATCCATATCTCCAGTAGCACCAATGGGTAGGAAGCCATGGCACCATCCCCATCATCGACACCGCCACCACCAGTCACCCTCCACTCCTGCCCTAAGGAGCAGATAGCTATTACCCTTTAATGGTGTATACTGTCAGACAGAACTAAGATCCAGCATGGGGGCTGGAAGATGGCTCAGTATTTGCTGTGCAAGATGAATATCTATCTCTGTCCCTGGAAGCCACATGAAAAGGGCAGGAATGGTAATGCGGGCTTATTATCTCAGACTTAGGGAGGTGAAAATAAGAGGCGATCTGAGGCTCACCGGCAGAGCAGCCTAGCCACTGAGTCCAGGTCAGCTGAGAGACCCTGTCTCAAAGAACAAAGGTAGACAGTCCCTGAGGAGTGACCTACACAGTTAACTTCTGACCTTCATATGCACATGCACACATCTGCATACACACCTGAACACTCATCAACACATACACACACACATGTATGCACGCACGACGCATGCACGCATACACGTGCCCACTCACCATGCATGTAGGCACACATACACGCAATCCATTATGGTCACTATACCCTTTTGAAAGAGGCCAGCCGGGGCTGGAGAGATGGCTCAGCGGTTAAGAGCGCCGTCTGCTCTTCCAGAGGACCCGGGTTCGATTCCCAGCACCCACATGGCAGCTAACAACTGTCTGTAGTTCCAGTTCCAGGCAAATAAATAAAGTTTAAAAAAAAAAAAAAAAAGAAAGAGGCCAGCCATTACACAGAATCACAAGAACTAGTAACACTCAGGAAGGAAACATAGGCAGGTACAAGGCTTCCTGAGCAGGAGAGCCAGCAGGGCTGAGGGAAAAGAAAGAGGGTGTTCCCTGTGGTATAAATCCAAGGGACTCTACAAGTTTGGTGACCCTTTTTTAAAGTTGCAATGGCTGTCAGAGGAAGCCCCTCCGGACCAGAGAAGGAATCCAGATGCTCACCTTAGCTCTACACTGAACTGTGTGATCTTGAGCATCCATTGCCCAATCTAACAGTGAGGACAATGTCAGTTTTCCAGGGTGTTGAAGTAGATGGACAGAAGGGATGGCCAGAGCTGTCCTTTCTTCCCAAAGATAAGGTGGGTGCAGGTGACCAATGCTAGCTTGGGTCTCCTTACAGGCCGCGTGCTGGTCCACTGCGCCATGGGAGTAAGCCGCTCTGCCACAGTCGTTCTGGCCTTCCTCATGATCTGCGAGAACATGACATTGGTAGATGCCATCCAGACGGTGCAGGCCCACCGAGATATCTGCCCCAACTCAGGCTTTCTCCGACAGCTCCAGGTTCTGGACAACAGGCTGAGGCGGGAGTCAGGGCGACTCTGACGTAGGAAGCACCTGAGGCCCTGACCCCTCCATCCATGGCCTAACCTAACCTGCCCTGGGGATGGCAGTCTCTGCTGTTTCCAGAGACCCTGAGATGTTACCAGCAAGTCAGGGCTCTGCTGAGGCAGAGGCAGGGCAGGCTGGGTGGCACCTTTCTTTCAGCTGGTAGAGTTCCCTGACCCAGTACAGAAATTCTTTATGCAGAAGAAAATTCAGTCTGTCTCTATAATAAAAGGTTCATCATAATAAAGATGTTTGTGAGACAATGCTTTTATCGTCATGAAGGTCTGACTAAGCAGCCTGGAGGAGGAGCCTGAGGCCCTGACAAGGCTCAATGACAAGAGAGATCAGGTGGGGATAGATTAGTGATAATGGTCTGGGATTGAGAGGAGGTTTGATGCAGTGTCGTTTTTATACCTTCACCCAAGGCTGAGGTTGTCTGTTTAAAAAAAAGTTCCAAGTGTCATATCCTCTCTGGGCCACAATCAAAATTCACTTTGGGGGGGCCAGCAAGATGGCTCATCAAATAAAAGACTTTGTAGCGCAAGCCCTGGCAACCCGAGTTCAATCTTCCACCTTTTAAAGAGAGGACTCCATGAAGGTATTCTCTGACCTCCACATTTGTGCTATGGCACACCCTAACACATCGGGCTTACACATAGCAATAATAAATAAAATAAAGTTTATTTTCAAATAAAGCAAGTGCAAGTCTAGTGAGACAGCTGGACAGGTACCTGCTGCCAAACCCGATGACTTGCGTTCATCCCAGGGACCCACATGGCAGACAGAAGGAACCTTCTCCCACAAATTGTCCCCTCACCTCCACATGCTTAGTGTGACGTGAGTGCACCGCTCCCAAAACACAAGTATACACAAAAAAGAACAGTCTTAAAAATTAATTTAAAAGCTCACTGTTGGTGCTGGGGGTATAATGCAGCGATGAGGCACTTACCTTGTATATGTAAATCTCTGGGTTTGATCCATGCCACCATAAACAACAAAGTGGCGGGGCTGGAGAGATGGCTCAGCGGTTAAGAGCACCGGTTGTTCTTCCAGAGGACCCAGGTTCGATTCCCAGCACTCACATGGCAGCTAACAACTGTCTGTAGTTCCAGGTCCAGGCAAACACCAATGCAAATAAAAAAAAAAAAAAAAGCAGCAAGGCACAGTACCTTATGCCCTTAGACCTAACCCTGTGAATTCAAGGCCAGCCTAAACCACATAGCAAGCTCCAGGCCAGGGGCTGGAGATGTAGCTTCTGGAAGAGTGCCTGCCTAGTGTGTATGAGGATCTAGGTTTGATCCCCGTATCTTAGGGTTTCTGTTGCTGAGAAGAGATGCCATGATCGCTGCAACTGTTAGATAGGAAAACTTTTAACTGGGGATAGCATACAGTTCAGAGGTTTAGTCCATTGTCACGGTGAAAAGCCAGACGGCACAGGCAGACGCAGTGCAGAAGAGGTTTGGCTTAGAGCGCTTCATCTGGATTGGCAGACAACAGGAAAGAAAGTGACATTAGAAAGAAAGGCACTTGAGATCTCAAAGCCTGCCCCAAGTGACACATTTCCTCCATCAAAGCCACACCTCCCGATAATGTCCCTTCCTATGCACCTATGGGTTCATTAAAACCATCACACCCATCATGACATAAACTGTGTGTGCTCACATTGTCTTGGCCCTGTAATCCCAGCATTTAGGAGGTAGAAGCAGAAGGATCAGAAGTTCAAGGCCATCTCTGGTCCACAGCCAATTTGAGGCCAGCCTGTGCTACATGAGAAAAAGGAAGAAGACTGGACAGAAAGTTCCCCTTGAATCCATCACTGGTAAACGGCATGGCCCTGGCTTGTTCTGAGGGTGAAATGATTCTTTTCCTCCTCCTCTTAGATGCTCCCATTTATCCCATGCTTCCTCTGACTGACCCTAAGTTTTCTCCAGGTTCTGTTCTCTTGTTTTCTGGGTGCTCCTGCTTTTCTGGGTAAGCCTGAGCTTCCACAGTCTCAAGGAATATCTCCAGGCTAATGATCCAGATAGAGATGGCCTAGTTCTCCATCCTGTGCTCAGATCCTCTGCATCCCATTAGCCACCTTCATTTGTATATTATACTTGAACCTCAGACTCAGCTGAACTTTTCATTCATCCTGTACTGCACCCCTCCCCCATCTTTCCAGTTCTCTATTTTATAGCAGAGTTTCCGAGCCATTGTTGCCATGCTCATGGCAGGTAGTTTTACATCATTATTATGGTTCTCAGCTTCTGAGGAAATTCATGGTAGCTCTATCTGCCACAGCAAGAGGATAAGATTGCTCACACTGTATGACCAGAAGCCAGAAAACCTGGTGTAGTAGTTTGAATACGACTGGCTCACATGCTTAAATGCTCAGTCCTCATTTAGGGAACTGTTTGGGAAGGATTAGGAGGTGTGGCCTTGCTGGAGGAGGTCAATGGGCTTTGAGGTCTCAAAAGCCCATCTCAGGTCCAGGCCCTGGCCCAGGCTCATTCTCTTTCTCTCTTTCTCTACTGCCTAAAGATCAGGATGCAAAGCTCTCAGCCACTGCTTCAGATCCATGCCTGTCTACTTCCTGCCATGATGACCATGGACTAACCTTCTAAAACTACAAGCAAGCAAGGCTCCAGTTAAATGCTTTTTTAAATAAGAATTGCCTTGGTTATGGTGTCTTTTCATAGCAACAGAGCAGTGACTATGACATCAGGCCAGATGCAGAGATCTTGGCCTGGAATCAGAAGAAGGTAGAGCAGATGCCAATCACCCATAACTCATCTCCATGTCCCAAAGTTCAAAAAACCTCCCCAGATAGCACCATCAGCTGGGACCAAACATTCAATACATGACCCTGGAGGGGACATTTCAGACTCAAATCATAAAAGCCGTCATCCTGGACAAGGCTCCTGTAACCCTTTCACATACAGCTCCGTGACTCCATGGGGAATCAGCTGTGGGTTCATACCACTACTACCTGGCCCTGTAACAAGGGCCATGAAAGAGACTAGAACCTGGTATGTCTTGGGACTGGGTGGCCTCTCTGCTCAATTTGCATCTGCATGCAGCGTCTCCCATCCAGCTCATCTGACACCTCCTCCCTGCCCATATATATAACTCATAAGCCCCTTTGAATTCTTCAGGGTCTCACCAAGGCTGCAGAGCCATCTCTGACTTCTGAGGGGCTTTAGGAATGTTTTCCTTCTCTGCTCTATTCCTGGAGGGTGCTTCTCCTCTATGCAAATAAGAAAAGGTAACCTGTTCAAGTGAAGCACATTTATGGACAGTAGCACTCTTGAGCAACCAACTGCATGAAAGAAAAATGTGTCCCTTCTAAGTGGACAGTGCCCTAAATCAGGGTACTTGTTAGGATGAAGTTGATCTGGGCTGGAGCTTAGCTTCCCTTTATTTCATTTGCAACACATAACCTACATAAAAGTATTCTGCTTGGTCGGTATGGATTCACACCCCTATTTTGTAGACAAGCAACATGAGGCTCTGAGGAAGAAATAAGAATTGGATGTGGGTTCAGGCTTTAGGATAAATGCTGGCAGCTGACTCTGTCACATCTCTGGGGTACTTGATCCCAGTTCCAGATGGCTGTTGGCTGCCCCAGTGTACAGGGGCTTTATATCCTAGCTGGAGGATGATAGGCTTGGGCTGCTATGCTCATCTTTGTCCAGAATCTAGGCCAAACCACATATGGCTGCTCCAGAGCTAGGGAGAGACAGCTGTTTTCAGCTCAACCTGGAGTTGGTGGGCCTAGAATTATCCAGATCAGACACAGTCCTAGCAACAGCCCAACATGCCCAGCGGTGGTTCTTCTGACAGACAACTCAGTCCTTGTTGCTATTTCTTGCTTATACACTGTCAGCAACACCCAAAATAGTGGCTTCAGAGGCCAGTCTCTAAGTCACCCCGGCTTGTGTATGTGAGCAGCCTGCCCCTGCTGCCTGGGCTGGGGTGCCTCGAGGCTGGGACAGAGCCTTCCCTTTGGCCTGGAGCTCAGGTTTCAGCAGGGCATACTTGGACTCTGTAGACAGAGTTTGGAATCTGGGGCTGCCCCAGGAAGCAGGGAAGCCGTAAAGGACCCAGGAGGCAGAGAAGGCAATCATTTCCTACTCCCCAAGGAAATGGGTAGACAGGGGAAGGGTAAGGGAAGCTGACTAAAGTTTGTCAGGTGAGTACAACCATGTGACTTCCACTCAGCCAATAAGACATAGAGTGATTATTGCACAGAATTCCTGAGAAGTCTCTTTCAAAGGAAATGGTGTGTTAGCCAAGTGTGGCTGTGCACACTTTAATCCTGGCACTTGGAAGGCAGAGGCAGGCAGATCTCTGTGGTTTTAAGGCCAGCCTGGTCTACATAGTAAGTTCCAGGCCAGCTAGGTACACATAGTAAGATCCTATCTCAAAAGAAAAAAAAAAAGAATGGTGTGAGATGGGGGAATGGCTCAGTCGGTAAAGTACTTGTCTTGAGACATGAAGACTTGAGTTGATATCCCCAGCACCCACATAAAAGCCAGGGATGGGAATCACATTTGTAACCACAGCACTGGAGACAGGCAGATCCTAGAGACTCATTGACCACTCTGCTTACCTAAAACTGTTGAATGGGATTATGGGCTCCACCTTGGTCCTGGACAACCTCTGCCTCCACATTTCCTTTACATAAAAGAGACAACTCTGCATCTTTTTATTCTTCTCTTATACATTATATCCTGGCTATAGTCTCCCCTCCTTCCACATCTCTTAGGTCCCTCCCACCTCCTCTCCCCCCCAGATCCTCTCCTCCTGTTTCCCTTACATCTATCTTTTTTTTTTTTTAAACTTTATTTATTTGCCTTGGTGTTTGCCTGGAACTGGAACTACAGACAGTTGTTAGCTGCCATGTGGGTGCTGGGAATCGAACCCAGGTCCTCTGGAAGAGCAGACGGTGCTCTTAACCTCTGAGCCATCTCTCCAGCCCCACATCTATCTTTTTAAAAGTGTGTGTTTTGCCAATGTGTATGGCTGGCACATTTGTGTAGTACCTGAAGTTGCCAGCAGGGGCATTGGATCTTCTGGAACTGGAATTACAGACTTGTTAATGGTTGTATGGTAGCTAGGAACTAACCCTGGGTCCTTGGCAAGATCAGCAACTTCTCTTAACCACTGAGCCATCTCTCTAACCCCAGAACTCCCTCGCTCATTGACGTCCCCAGTTTTTAAGTCTTCGTTACTTCTCATCATCTTTGGTCTTAGTTCTTTGTGTTCTGATCTACAAGTTGCCTGGTCAGTTTTTGAGGCACTTTAATAGAAGAAATGTCAGCAGTAGGGGCTTTTTGCTGAAGGGGGAATGCCAGCCTGATGAGGGACCTGAGGATCATGTCCAGGGCTTCATGTCAGGCAAGAAAGAACACCTACGTCGTCAACTATAACATTGGATTCCCCATAGAAATTATTCAAATGTATCTGTGAGGTCATCTGAATACTCCTCATTCATTTATGGACGTCAGTTAGATTGTAGAGGTATCCAGCAAGGCTGAAGAAGTGCTTTAGAGAGATAACTGGTCAACACATTTAGATTGGAACCAATCCTTCCTTTATTTTCTTTTTCTTTTTCTCTTTCTTTCTTTCTTTCTTTCTTTCTTTCTTTCTTTCTTTCTTTCTTTCATGAGATGGGATCTTGCTGTACTAGAAGACCACCAGGGAGCTGGATTCAATGCAAATGCATGAGAGTTTTTATTGTTCTAAACAGGTTCCAAACGAACCCCAGCTCGATAACCTTCATTCTGATGCAGCGGAGCTGAGGCGGGTTTTAAAGAAAAGCCTTCGTATGTGTAGGCAGGGTGCTGCACATCTTGGCATTCCAGGATTGGGCAAAGGGGTACACGGTACAGTAGCTATTGGCTGAACTTTCTGGCGTGAACCTAACTTGAATCTACTGGCTGTCAGGCGCACTCCGACCTGGGCTCCGCCCTCAGGTACAAAAGCTTCTCTAGAACAGAGCTTTGTAAGGATAAATCCGTGTCTTACAATCTTACCGTGTAGCCAGGCACTGCCCTTAAATTCAAGATCTTTACTTTACTCAGACTCTTAAAAAAACCATGAGTGCTGAATTACATAGTAGTCTATGCCCAGCTCCTCCCTTGTTTTTGGTTTTGCTGTTGTTTTATTTATTTTTTGTTAGTTATTTATGTGCACACACATGTACATGCTATAGAACATGCATGGAGGTCACAGGATTACTTTGGAGACTGGCTTCTTTCCTTCCGTCGTTTGGGTCCCAGGGATTGAACTCAGCCTGAGGCTTAGTGGTGAGCCACTTCACCTGTTGAGCCATATCTCTGGTCCGGATTTGAATTTTTGAGGCAGCACTGAGGATAACCCTGAACTCTTTTCTTTAGTTTTGGTTTGGTTTTTCCAGACAGGGTTTTTCCTGTGTAGCCCTGCTTGGCTTAGTCTCCGCCACCCAAGTGCTTTAATTGCAGGTATGCACCTGAACCCAGTCTTACTCCAGGTCCAGTTCTGTCTTTAGAGAAGCACCAATGTTTCTGGACAAAGATGTTTATTATACGCCTGACCACCCAGATGACCACATGACCACCCATGTGATCATCTGACCACCCACTTGAACGCTGTCTCTTCACACTGAGCCTAGAGTGAAGTAACAGTCATATTTACGTTGCTGCCCTGCCACAAAGCAGGTGAAGGAAGTCCATAAGGTAGGAAGGTACGGCAGAAGGATCATGAAGCCTGCCTGGGAGTCAAAAGGCAGACCGAAGACATTTTCACCCACACACGGAAGCCGAGATGGAGAACTGGAGTAGTGGCAGGCATCAAACTTCAAGCCCCCTCCCCACCACGTAGACAGTACCTACGTGAACCTTTGGGGTATAGTGGTTTGCATAAGAAATTTCCTTCTTAGAGTCTGGTATTTGAACACAAGGTTCCAGTTGATGCAGTTTGGGCAGTCTTAGGTGGTTCGGAGAGGAGGCCTTTGAAAGTGAAAGTCCTCACTGCTTCCAGTTCATTCTGGATTGAGGCTGCAGTCTCTCAGCTTCCTCGTTGGCCTGTTGATATGCTTCCCGCCAAGACGGACTCAGACCTTTGGAACTGTAAGCCCAAACAAACTCTTTTTTCTATAAATTGCCTTGGTCATAGTGTTTATTCACAGCAACAGAAAAGTGATTAATATGCAGAGATACTGCTCACTCAGACACCATAGGCTGGAATTGGGTCAGCAGGAGCCTGGACACACAAGCAGTGAGGTTTCCATTCCAATGACATCCTCTAGCCAGTTGCAGAAAACAGCAGATATGAACTCCTATAAACTGCACTGTAGGTCAGCTGAGAATATGGTAAACACAAGCAGGTCCGAGGCTCAGGTGTGGTTGTACACACCTTTAGTACCAGCACTCAGAAGTCAGAGGCAGATGGATGTCTGTGAGTTCCAGGCCAGCTCAGAATACATAGTGAGATCTATGTCTCAAGAAACAAAACAAGGGGCTGAAGAGATGGCTCAGCAGTTAAGAGCACTGGCTGCTCTTCCAGAGGTCCTGAGTTCAATTCCCAACACCCACATGGTGGCTCACAACCATCTATAGTGGGATCTAGTACCCTCTTCTGGCATAAAGGCATATATGCATATGGAGCACTTGTATACATTAAACAAAAAGCAAAAAGTAGCCCAGAGTGGAACATACCGGAGGTATTGAATAAAAGCTTGGGTTTCTTTCCTTCTTTCTGAGACAATCAGGGCTTGAAAGAAATAATTATATGTCTGTCTTCCCTGAGTGGGGATGGGAGGACTGGCCACACAGAATTCAGCCTTTTCCTATCGCTTCTCAGAACTCTGGGGTATGACTGAGTGATGGAGGTTAGCCTGTTTCTGAAGAACCACTGCCTGGATTTCTTCTTAAGAAATTAAAAAAAGTTGTTTTTACAGCTCTGGCTGTCCTGGAACTCACTCTGTAGTTGCTGGCCTCGAACTCAGAGATCTGTCTGTATCTGCTTCCCAAGTGCTGGGTAAAGGCATGTGCCACCACGCCAGGTTTAAAATTTTTAATGAGAAAAAAAAGATTTATTGTTCTTTTATATTTTTGGTTGTGAGCCTAGCTTTTAACGGCCGAGCCATCTTCCTAGCCCTTATTGTTATTTTAAAATCATGTGTGTGGATGTTTTGATTGTATGTCTGTCTGTGCACACATGCATGCCTGGTACCCACAGGGGCCAGAAAAATGAGTCAGATTCCCTGGAACTGGAGTTAGAAACAGTTGTGAGCCATCATGTGGATACTGGGAATCCAACCCTAGTTCTCTGGGAGAGCAGCAGTCAGTGTTCTCGACTGCTGAGCAAGCCCTCCAGTCCCAATTATTTTTATTTTAAATTATGTGTATTTGTGTATTTGTCTGTCCGTGGGTCTGTGAGCATGTTGATGGTGCCCAAAGAGACATAAAGTGGCTGTCAACCCCCTGGAGCTGGAGATTCTGAGCCACATGTGCTGGGAACAGAACTCCCACCCTCTGGAAGCACGACATGTACTCTTCACCACCGAGCCATCTCTCCAGCACCATGGATTTATTTTCATATGCTTTTAATTATTTTTATATGATTTATAACTGTTGCCAAGAAGTTTTACATACAAAGCTGACTGTATTTTCTTAGTTTTCTTAAGTAGGGCTATAAAGTGACATGAGGGTACTAGTCTGTGATGTCAAATGCAGGCCTCCTCCACAAACCCTCAGTCCTCCGAAGATGAGAGAATATTTCATTTAATGGAAAGGGTTTTATAGTCATCGCAGACCTGGCAGAACCTGAAACTGATCTTCAATTTAGAGAAGAGCTAATAGCCTTCACCAAAATCTCTTAATGTTTTCCTTAACTCTGGTATGGTCTGGCAGTAGTATGCGAGTATACATGCACACACATAGACATATAGACAGATAGACAAGCACACACACACAGAAACATATAGACAGACAGGCAAACACACACAGAAACATATAGACAGACGGACAGACAAGTGTTTATACACACATATATAGACAGACAAGCACACAGAGAGAGACATATAGACAGACAAGTGTATACACACACAATATAACCAGACAAGTGTACACACACACACACACACACACACACACACACACACCACACTCCTGAAGCAGACTTATGAGTAAAACTTGGAATGTCTAAGAGTCTTCCCCCACCCCCTCTTTTCAATTACAACTCAAAAGAAAAAAAAAAAAAAAAAAAAAAAAAAAGAGAGAGAGAGAAAATCCTCTAAAAAGCCCTGGGTAAGCAATTGTTTGCTGGCAGGCTGAGAACCCCCACACTCACACTCCAAGAGAGTTGGTGCGATTAGGGTAAAGAGATGAAATCAGTTTTTTCTGCACCCTCTCCCTTCCTGCCAGCCTCTCCCTTGACACACAATGGGCTTCCTGAGGACCAGGATCAGTGCCCAGCAGGGAGCAAGTGTGGGCAGCCTCCTTTATTATGAAGCCCAAGTCTCTCCAGTCAAGAGCGGGAGGCCCCTGTATTCAGCACAACATTTAGAAATTACTATATATTTTTTTTAATTCCCTTTCCCCACAAGCACATTTCTTGAGGGTACTACTAGAAGTAAAATATAGGACATTTGGTTACATTTCAATTTCAGAAACATATTTTAAAACACATATTTGCTGCAAATATCTCATGGAACATAGTTATGTGAAAACTGTATTTCTCATCCAGGTATCCTGGCATATGCTTGTAATCTCAACACAGAAGTAATAGGAATTCAAGGCCAGTCGCAGCTATATGAGTTTGGGGCCGGACTGAGCTACACGAGCCCCCACATAAACCCTTTAGTTATCAAGTGGTCACTCCTACCAGGAGGTTGTTTTGTTATTATGGTCCTAGAGAAAAGGAAGAAGTTCAGGAGAAGGTAGCCAAGAGACTGGGCTGGCAAGAGAGGGAGAGGAGATAGGTGTGCCGCTCAGCTTCCCATGATCCTAACAGATGCCAGAGACAAATCAACTTCAAAAAAGGAAAGGCTTATGGTGGCTCATGGAGTCAGACATTTCCACAGTCAGCTGGCATGTTGCTTTGGAGCCTGGGTCAGGGTAGCACATCCTGCTGGCAGTCTGGAAAAGAGAAAGGAAGGGTCAAGGGTGCCATTTTTTCTTCCAAAGAAATCCTCTCAATAACCTAACTCTTCCTGCTTCTTAAAGGTTCTATACTGCCTGCCAACGGTATGCCAGGCAGGAGACCAAGATTTCAACACATGGCCCTTTGGCAGACACTTTAGTTCTAAACTTTAACAGCCAATGAAGTATTGAAGAAGGAAAACATAGTGAGAGTGGACTCCTAGGGAGTCCATACTCTGCTGGACTAGGGGAGAGGGCAGCCAGCAAAGAGGCTCACGGGTAATGCCTACTCTTCTCTAAGATACTGTTCCAGATATGGATGGGGATGCCCAGACATAGGCTAGGGATAAGGGGGACAAGACACTTTGTACCTATTTAGGATTCTGGAGGAGGTGATCATGCAGCTAACACAGATGCGCAGCATCCAGGTCCAAGGGCCCAGCAGCATCAAGGCCCCCTCCCCACCTAACCAATTTCGATCAGCACTAGGGTATATTGACAGCTATTCTGGGTAAGAATAGGGGATTCTGGGAGCTTGATCTTTTAACTAAGAAGGGACTGCTGTTTAGTAATAAAGTGTCCTCAATTGCAGTAGGATGATGCAGGGCCTTTGAGAAAGACTAAGAAATAAAAATTGATGACTAGCTTTTTGTACATCTCAATTCAGAGAGTAGCAGAACATGTGGACAGTGACACAATATATTTTTCTGTCATACTCCATTTCCACAATATTTTATAATGTGTGTGAGGCACTCACACAAGCATAGCACTCTCACCTGTTGGGTAGCAAAAGGGAAAGGCTCACCAGGAAGTAGGCCAGACTTGCTGACACCCCTCCCTCCTGAGACTAGCCTCAGGGACAGTTTGAGAACATGTTAAAAGCCACCAAAGTAGTGAGCTGTTTCTTTAATCCAATTCACAGGCATTTTATGGCAGATTAGACACACCATCAGAGTCAGGGAGCCTTTAGTACATAGTAGTAATACCCTTGTACCTGGAAGTACTTTGTATTTTTCACTTATTTAAGAACCCTGCAAAGTTAAATTAATCAAGCAGTCCTTTATAAACTACCATCAAAGTCATGTCTAGCATCTGACCCATTTCTACCATCTGACCCTTACTGCTGGCACCCTTGACAAAGGTGACCAGTGCCTCTTACCTGCACATTTAAAACATCCTCTTCATTGGCTTCTAGGTCCTAGCTTTTATTTTGCTATATTCCAGTCTACGCACAAAGCTGTTCTTTGAAGAATGAAAATCACCTGGGTTGGTGGCATACTCATGATATAAGGCAGGTAGATCACAGAGGCCAGGCTGGTCCACATGGTGAATTCCAGACCAGCTAGGGTTATACAGTAAGACCTTGTCTCAAACAAACATAAAATACAATTAAGGTCATGCAACCATCCTCCCTAGAATACAATCCCAACTGCTTCCCATGACCTTTGCCCTATTAGTTACAGCCCTCACCTGCTATCACTTTGCCCATCACCTGAGTTGGCCTGTGAACACGTTGTGGTTTGGTAAGCTCCTGCCACAGAAACTCTAGGATACAGTCTAAGCAGTTTCCTATTTCTCTCTCACCTCATAGAACAGAAGTAGATGGGCCGTCCAGATAGGTAAGGAGACAAGGCTCCATGAGCTCATTGCCTTGTCATCCCTGAGAAGGTAGTGCTGTGAGACTGTGCTTTGTGTACACTATAAATATTTGTCACTGTAAATATTGGTTTAATAAAACACTGATTGGCTAGAAGCGAGGCAGACAGGAAGTATAGGTGGAGTGACCAGACAAGGAGAATTCTGGAAAGAGTTAGAGCAGAACAGACACCAGCAGACACAGAGGAAGGAAGATGAGAATGCTGCTCTGAGAAAAGGTACCAAGTCACATGGCTAAACATGGATACGAATCATGGGTTAGTTTAAGAGTAAGAATTCGCAAGTAATAAGCCTGAGGCATAGGCCAAACAGCTTATAATTAATTTAAGCCTTTGTGTGATTATTTGGGACTAAATGGCTGTGGACAGGCCAGCCAGGCAGGACAGAAAACCTGACTACAAGGCAGTCTTCATTCTCTGGGACAATAGCTTCATTTGTATCATCTGACTTTCCACAGTTGCTGTTTGCCAGGCATTTCAGCATCCCGTTTGTCCTTGTAAGACGACACTGTGCATCCCACTTATTGGTTCAATTTACCCCTCTCTGATGAATTCTTCTTCTTGTTGGTTTCTGACTAAACCAAGATCCATTGCATACTGTATGGATGTCTATTCCTTCCTAAAAATCAGCCTTAGGCCATCCGCTTGTTCTCCCTCTTCCCAGGCAAATATTTAAATTGGTTTGTTTTTCTATGTGGTGTTGCAGATAGAACTCAAGCTTTATGACATGCCAGGTAAAGGCTTGGTTGCCAAGCTGCATTTACAAGCCAAAGCCCCTGATTTTACTGGGATTGATTCAAGGTCCTGGGCACAACTTAACTATTATGGGTTGCCTAATTCTTATCCCAGAACCAAAATATCCATGGCAGTTTGGAACAGTACCACTGTCTTGTGTGACAAGAGTTTCTTTGTCCTACAGGACTCAAGGGCAATCAGCATATTATATGACAGTGTCATTTAGTCTTCTCTTGGTGTCAAAGTTGGCCTCTTCCAACTTTTAATTTTCTCTTGAGTCTCCTGGCTCTTTGGGGCAGCCCTTAGTCACAGAGAAGCCATTTCTCCACTGGACAGTGAACTCACCTGAGGCCGACCCTGACATCCTGTCTTACCGCACGTTGAAGGGATATGGACAAGGCTGGGGCCTCATGTGTGGAAATGCCAGCTGCATCCCCAGGCAGAGTCCATCCCCAATGGACTGTTAGTTTTCAGTAGAGATTTCTTAATCCATCCAATGAGCTAAGGCAATTAACAAGGTAAAAGAACAGCAATGCTATTATGTCTTCAAGCCAAGAGTTTGGAATGAATCATGTTATCTAATCCACAAGTGCTTCCCATTATTGTTTCCAACCTACAGATGGGAAAATGGCTTGAAGGGAGGGCATTGGGGCCAGCTTAGAGCTAAGTGGCAGAGGCAGGATTTGAACATGGTTCCTTATGTTTAGAGAGCCCTTGCCCTTTCCTCCTGTGCTCTCCAGTCTGTTCCACGGAAGCAAGCTCCCCTGTCAAGCCTCATCAATGTCACTGTGGTACACTAACAGGCTGTGAAGAGGAACAGCCATTTATCTGTAAAATAAACAAGCCCTGGCATGAAGACAGAGGTGTTAATGGAGACACATTTGACCGATTTGCTTGAGATC
This sequence comes from Sigmodon hispidus, assembly GCA_004025045.1. Taxonomy (NCBI): domain Eukaryota; kingdom Metazoa; phylum Chordata; class Mammalia; order Rodentia; family Cricetidae; genus Sigmodon; species Sigmodon hispidus. Next base: position 28,506 of record PVIH01003293.1, on the reverse strand, counting down.
ACTGACAGCCTGGAGAGGGGCTCATAAGGCATTGGTCCTTTGGGAGATGGGGGTAGTTTAGAAAGGCCCCTGTGTATAGCTCAGGACCTGGACCTAGACCCCAAGGGCTCAAGTGCCCCTTAACAGAAAGCTCACAGCAGGCATTCCCAGTGTTTTGACAGCCAGGGTGATAAACAGTGGTATTGATTTCAGAGAAACATCCCCGGTCCTTAGGCCTTCTCTCCAAACACATGTCCTCACATAGCTCACCCATCAAAGTCAAGAGTGACAGCAAATGCGTGCTGGCCAGCAGCCAGCAGGCAGGCCACAGAAACCTCCAGAGGCATTCACACTGTGGGCTTTAGGAATTGGGATCAACAGGACTTTTAGAGAAGGGAAGGGCTGTTATTATGTCTGAAGTGTCCTTTGAGGGGAGGGAGATGAAAGGGGGGTCTTGGGCTTGTGCAGAGAGGCAAATGGTAGCTGCGAGCCTGGATTCCTGTCACCATGCTGTTGTGCTCTATTCTCATGTATCCAAACCAGCCCCGTGGGGCTATGGAGCTCTTGAAACATAACTGTTCTAAATTGAGATGGGCTCTAATACTCAGACTTTTAAAATATACTTCAAAGGCTTACTATGGGAAAAAACCAATGGTGCCAAATAATTGCTCTAATAAATTTTTATTCTGATTACATGTTGAAACGATAATATCTGGGGTATATTTTGTTCAATAAAATATCCAAATTAATTTCACCTGTTTCTTTTTGCTATTTTTTAATGTGGCTCCTAAAGACTGGAAGAATGAAAACCATGGCTTTGCACTGTGTTTCTCTTGGACAATGCTGCTCTAATGGACCTGAAGTAAAACGAGCCACTGACTTCCAAGTGCAAAACATGTGAACACATCTTTTACCAAAATGCAAATGAATAAAAACAATGCAGAGCTAAGATCATTTCCACCATGTATTTCCCTTTCTCTTCCTTTCTTTCTTTCTCTTTTTTCTTTTCTTTTTCTTTCTTTTTTTTGATTGTATAGGCCTGTTCTGGAACTTGCTCTGTAGATGAGGTTGGAGGTCTGCCTGACTCTGCTTCCTGAGTCTGAGGATAAGAAGTGTACGCCACCACACCTGGCTTTCTATTATTAAAAGGGTTCTTTTGCGACTCTTACATCTATTATTCTGCATGTACATGGCGGGGGGGGGCACATGTGAGTGCCAGGTTACATGAGGCAGTCAGGACAACCGTGTAATCTGTTCTGTCTCACCTGTACGTGGGTTCCGAGGATCAGACTCAGGTGACCAGGCTAGCCCTTGGGTGAGCGCCTTTACCCACTGAGCCCCTCGCTGGTCACAGGGCACGATGATTGACAGTCAAGGCTACTGTGGGAATATAGCAAAACTCTGTCACCAAGTAAGAGTGGTGGATAGATGGTTCAGTGAGTTTGGTTCCTAGCACCCACACTTGGTAGCTTGTGGTTACCTGTAAGTCCAGCTCCAGGGCATCTGACAGCCTCTCTGACCACTGCAGGCACACACAGACACACAGACACACACACACACACACCACACACACACACACCACACACACAGACATCACACACACACACACCACATAAACACACACACACACACACACACACACACACACACACGGACGCACGTGTGCACACACACACAGATACATAAAAATTAAATAAAATCACATAAAAAATAAAGAATATTATGAGGTCAGACATTGTAGTACATGCAAGTGACAGCAGCATTTGGAAGGCTGAACCAAAAGAGTCAAAAGTTCAAGGCCAAGGCCAGGCTTGGCTACATCATGAAGTTTTTATCTCAAATAACAAACTATATATATATTATTTGTTGGAATTCCAGGCCCATTCTGAAGTATTACAGAACTGTTAGGCAGAATTAATAAAACAATCGGTGCTGTCAGGTTCTGCACACCATCTTGCTACCCTGACTTGACAGAATCAGTTGTCTTTCACTGAGGTGTCGCTACAGCTCAAATCTTTCCCACACTCCAGAGCAATGTCTGCCTCCAACATCAGGGGCAAGACAGCCTCCCAACTTCCCCAGACTTCAGACTCTGTCCCCTTTCATTCTAAGGACACAGACCAAAAGGAGAGAAAAAACGTCCCTGGCCTGGAAGGTGTGCGTCAGAAAGCTAGATAGAGTTACAGGTCATACTTGGCTGGTACTGACAGCTTGGATCCCAAGCAACCAATAATACCTACTAAGTCCAAGTGTTTTATACACCAGCAGGCATCAAAACGCACTCTCCTTGACAGACCTTCACTGGCAATGTGTAGTACTATGTACCCATCTCTATGACCAAGACAAAGAATAGTCCAGACCTCCTGACATTCTCAACATTCAATGTTGTGAGAATTTTTTTTTAAATTTCTTTTTAGTTATTTTAAAAGACTTGTAAACATCTCTCCTTGTCTTTGTAGCTGTGGTGTCTGTCTGTGTGTGTGTGTGTGTGTGTGTGTGTGTGTGTGCTATGGGAACCCTCTAAATGCAAACTCAGAATGAGACCTGTTTCTGGGTTCTAAGAGCAACCCTACTGGGAAAGGTCAAAAAATCTTGCTTGTTGGATAGACTAGTAGGAAAATGGCATGGAATGCAAAAAGACAGAAGTAATAAAACCCAGATAGTGAAAAGGAAATCTGTGTCTATAATACATACTGTGACAAGTCTTGGGGGACACAAGTCTCCAGAGAGAAAAGTTCTCTGGGGATGGGGCTCAGCCAAAAATTTTCAAAGAATGGATAAGTTGGGCGTCAAATGCAGAGCTGTCTCCTGCTCTGTGCTGTGGTACCCTCTGTCTGCACATGGCTTTGGGAGAGTGGTACTTTGGAAAAGTAACAAAAGATGGTGGCGGGAGGCATGTAAAGATGTGGGAAGGTGTAGTCTGAGGTTTCTGCAAGGCCTTTCTAGCCTAGCCCTGAAGTTCTGACCTGCTGACCCACAGTCTTACAGAAGCTTGTATTAATTTTATGCTAGTCAGCCTATGGCTCTAGCATATTGCTAGCTAACTCTTGCTCTTAAACTAACCCATCTTGTTCAGCTATGCAGCTCGGTACCTTTTCTTAGAACAGCATTTTAACCTCTTTCCTCTGTGTCTCCTGGTGTCTCATCATGGCGTCTCTCTGGCTTCTCTGCTTTGCTCTTCCTGTTCCCAGAGTTTTCTTAGTCTGGTAGTCCCACCCACACTTCCTGTCTGCCTTCAGCCAATCAGCATTTTTATTAAACCAGTGGGCAAGACAATTATTTACAGTTGAACAGAACACAATCCCACTACAGGAAGAAGACTAGAAGGTGCCAGTAAGGGTGAAGGGCCTGAAGACCACAGTGGCACTGACCGAGGAGTTGGGCTGAACATCCATCCTGGCTTCTTAATAGCTAAAATAGGGAGGCCTCTGGGCAGCCTATAGAACACTAACCTAAACATTCTGCTCTCTCCCAGCGGTATGGAAGGCAGGGAGACTTCTTGGAGCAAGGAGGCTTTCCAGCTCCTGAACTCGGAAAACCTATATCCCAACCTTGGCTACACTCAGTCTCCACACATATTCAACTATCCACAGGGTCTTAAAAGACTGTGGACCTTTGGGGACTAGAAAAGCTTGGGATTGGGACATCAAACCTCATGGACAAGCTTCTTACTGTTGTTGTGACAAATAAGCATAACCTCACCAGTTTAAAACAATGTTTATTTATTATTTTATAGTTCTATAAGCCAGAGAATGGCACAGGTCTCACTGGGTGTTGTATCCTTTCTGAAACAAAGTCTGAATCTGTAGCCAGCCTGGACTCAAACTCCTGATTTCAGTTATCTCTGTTTCACAAGGTTTCTGGCCATATTGGGCCAGAGGTTCAGAATTGTCCCAGCCGCCCACCCCCCGCAATGACTCAGATGCTTATATTAATTTTATTCTGTTTGGCCTATGTCTCAGGCACATTGCTAGCTAGCTCTTTTATCTTAATTCAACCCATTTCCATTAATCTACTTGGCCATGTGGCCTGGCCCGTGGCTCACCTGGATTCTTTACATGGTTCTTTTTTGGCAGCTGGATCCAGTCTGTCCCATTCTGCCCTCCTTCTATCTGTATCTCAATTTCCCCGCCTACTTCTATGGTGCTCGACACAGGCCAAAACAGTTCCTTTATTCAAAGAATGATATTCACAGCATACAGACATTACCACATCATATCTCAGTCTCCCAAGTGCTAAGATTAAAGGTATAAATCACAAACTCAGCAAAACAAATCCACAGGAGCCTTAGTGCCAAGTGCGATGACATTTGGATCTAAGGGCAACAGTAGACAATGTGATGTTGTCAGAAGGGTGGTGTCCTGTCTGGTAAGATTCGTGGCCTTCAGAAGAGGAGACCTTGCAAGCGTGGGCTTGTCTGTTGTCCTTGTATACTGAGAACACAGCAAGAAGGTGGTCACAGGCCAGGAAGGCAGGGAGAGCACACACGATCCCCTGACAAAACCTTGGTCTTGGACTTTTCAGGCTCAGCCGTGTGAGAAATCAATTTCTGTTGTTGAAGCCTCCCAGGTTAAGAGTTTTGTTATAGCAGCTAGAGTTGACTACATACACACTGAAGGGAAAAGCAAGTTAGCAGGAGGCTGCTTCTTCTCAGAGGGTCTAGGGAAGAATCCACTCCCTGGTCTTATTCAGTTTCCGGAAGCTGCCTTCCTGCATGGGACCCTTCCAGTCTTCGAGGCGACAGCAGGTACCTCTATCCTTTCAGATCATGTCACTCTTTCTGCTTCCTCCCTCTCCAGCTGTTCTGCCTGGATGATAAATCTAACCACCCTACCTTAAGGTCAGATATGAGTGGTCTTAATTCCTGGACCCTTAATTCTGTTCTCCATGTTACAATGTATTAGGAGGTAGCTATGGCTGGGGGTGCAGCACTATTCTGCCCCCTCATACCTTGCTATTGAGCCAACATGAGATTTCAACCCAGAAAACTGGGAAAGAACAGTGTCTACCAGTCTCTGAAATTGGAAAAAATAAAATTGGTTTAAAAAAAAAAAGAGAGAGAGGGGTCCTGAGGGAAAAGAATTTGCCAATGAAAATCACATGGGTTGGGAAGAAGTGCTGGGTCCCATGTCAAAAGGGCTGCAGCTATTACAAGTCTGCTAAAAGCTACACGAGCATACCAATGCTTACAGAAGCCGGTTGAGTGTACATAGGGTGGGGGATCCTCTAGGGGTCGGGATTAGCTGGACATGTCTGAGTTGGGCTGATGGGTTGCCTGGCTTGCCCCCATTGTGACAACATGATGTTTGCTTCACCCACACGAGGAGGTATAGGGACGTCACGTCATGGCCCCAGTTCTGCCATCAGAGTTTTGTAGAGAATGGTGCTGTACCTCACAGACTAGCCTTTTTGGCTTCTAGAAGACTGTAGCGGGAAATCAGGAACTATACATGTGAACGATCGCGTCAGAGGACTGGAGACGAGTGGGGCGTGGTTAACTAAAAAAGATTCCAAAAGTAGATCTCCAAGGGAGAGGACCAGGACAGGAAGCCGGCATTCTCTCGTGAGAGTTCGAGACCAGTTACACAGGTTTTCAGACTGATGACGCGGCTTCCAGAGTGCGCAATTCGGGCCAGCGGCGCAAGAGTTCAAATGTACGACATAAAGATAAAAAATTTTCCTTAAAAACGCTCCAACACTTTAAAAAAAAAAAGGGGGGGGCTGGAGAGATGGCTCAGCGGTTAAGAGCACTGTCTGCTCTTCCAGAGGACCCGGGTTCGATTCCCAGCACCCACATGGCAGCTAACAACTGTCTGTAGTTCCAGTTCCAGGCAAACACCAAGGCAAATAATAAATAAATAAAGTTTAAAAAAAAAAAAACGCTCCAACACGCTACAACCTTATCCCTTCATTTTCTCTTAAAACCTTCTCTATTTTATAAATAATTTTCACAAAGTAAACCCCATTTAAAACATATCTCACAACAAATTTTTACTGCAATAATTGGCGCCCCACATTGGGCACCATCTGTTGTAGTAAGTTTTTTTGGGGGCCGTTTTGGGTCTGGGAGGTTTGTGACTGGAGTTTGTAACTTGGCACACGTATGGCAGCTGTGGTTTGGAACTTGGTCTGTGTGTCTGTGGCTTTTGTCTCTTTTTTTTTTTTTAAACTTTATTTATTTATTTGTCTTGGTGTTTGCCTGGAACTGGAACTACAGACAGTTGTTAGCTGCCATGTGGGTGCTGGGAAATGAACCCGGGTCCTCTGGAAGAGCAGACAGTGCTCTTAACCACTGAGCCATCTCTCCAGCCCTGGCTTTTGTCTCTTAAAAGAAATGAAATTATATGTTTATATATTTTAACATTGTTTGGTCTATATTTTAAGCACATTATTAGCTAGTTTTTTAATTTTAATTTAATTTATTTTTATTAATCTTCCCACCACGTGGCCACTGCCTGTGGCTCATCTGTTATCTGTTTTTTTTTAATATGTTGTTTTTTTGGGGATGGATGGCGACTGGCAAACTCCACCCTTCTTCCTACCTGGCTGTTTTTGATTTTTTACTCACTTCTATGGTGCTCTATACAGGCCAAAACAGTTTTTTATTTACAGTATACAGAGAACATTTCTACCACAGAAAACAGCCCAGGTGTCCCTTGTAAATGCCAACACTTTTCTAATATAGTCCTCCCAAGGATTCCTGGAGTTCTCAATGGAAAATAATGGTGGTTTCCACCTTTCCCCATCCTGTTCTACTCATATTTGTGAGTGTGTGTGTGTGTGTGTGTGTGTGTGTGTGTGTGTGCAGATCAGAGGATAACTTCTTTTCTTCCCTGCTGTGAGTTCCAGGGATCAGACTCAGGCCGTCAGGGTGATAAGCACCTTTACCACTGAGCCATCTCTGGATGGACTCTTGTCTGTTTGGAGACACAGTGCTGGCTAAGGAGCTCTGGTTGACTTAATCACAATATAGACCCGGCTGATACTAAACTTAGAGCTGATCTCCTGCCTCCTGGGATTATAGATGCATGGCTTAGATATTTGATACACCCACACACACTCACCCTGCTGACCCCACTTTTCAGAGATCTCTCTTGCCAATTCAGCCCTGTCTTACGCCAAGACCTTGAGCTTTTCCTCAAGCCTCCCTGAAAATAAGTCTTTTATCTCGATCCTTTCAATCCTAATACCCCTGGCTTCCTGATTTCTTAGGGTAATTATATAAGGGCCTGTGTGAGACCCTGCTGTTTTGACTCCAGGGAACATTTGAGCCTTCTTGTCCTTTCAGAGTCTCTTTCCTTTGTGACCAAGAAATCAACAAAAGCCACATTACTAAGCAGCTTCGCAATGGATATGACTAGCATTAATAATCACCATGAGTTACAGCGGAGGTAGGTAACCTGCTAGGTGTAAGGAAGCTTTTCTGAACAAAGCTGCCCGGGATGGTGTTCGGACCTTATTAACAGAAGGATGGAGGAGACTGGTGACTTTCTCCCCATGTCTCCGCACACCCAAAGCGGGTGACAAGGATGAGCAAGAACAGAAAACCATAGCAAGCCCTAATTCTACTGGACGACTAAAAGGAACTGCATGGACTCTGCCTCTTGAGATCACAGAGGAGTGCTATTCAGGTGAGACTAAATGAGGATGAGGAAGGCTGAAAACGAGGCTGGAGCCAACAGAAGCAGGAGGATGAGAAATGAGGGAGATAAGAAAAAAGACTGGGACATGTTGGATTGGGAAGAATTTCGGAACATCAATAGCATCTAGAATGTTCTGTGTGTCATCGCATGGTACACACTTGCTAAGTACTTTGTCTCCTTTGATGCTCATAGTTATATAAGAGGGTAGGCTTGTGACCACTGCCCTCACTGAAGCCAAGAAAGGTTGAGGACTTGGTGGGAGTTTTGTAGAGAACAGTACAACAGTGTTTGTCCACTGGGACTGTTCCTCAGGGTTTCATGGATCACTCTTTGTGATGTGGTATCCATCCCATCCATTCTCCAAGAGACAGGTCTCCAAACTTTTAGAGAAGACTGCAGGAGAGTTCTTTATGATGTGGACCCTGAGGCCTCCTGTGGGCTCTGTACCAGCAGGCATAGCCCAGCCATTCTGAGACAGAGCCCATGGCAGGGCACCTGGCTTTATCCAGCCTAAGAAAATAAAGCTTAGGAATTCCCCATCTGTCGCCACCCTGGCGGCCACATGTCCTGTATCTGTGGTTGGGCCAGAGACCAACATGTAGGCTTCCAGGTACAGCAAGGCTCAAGTCAAGGTTTTCAGGTCACACTGGTGAATCATTTTGCAAACAAATGCCACAGGTCTCCTCTCAGACTGGACAGCATGCAAGGTCAGTGTCAGCAGATCTGACCCTAAAAATAGACCCTCCGAGCCAGTCTGGAGGTTTCGTGTAAGGCTGCCACACACATACGGACTGGTACATCTTAACCCAGCCAGGCACCCAGGGCACCCAGGTAAGGTCCTTGAATGGGAATGCTGTTGTTTCTGGGGTTTAAACAAATGTTCTTTGAGAAAATGGCTGTGGGGATTGGAAGCCTCACTTCTACAATTTCTGGAGCTGTGGAGAACATCCATTTAGTATGAAAGGCTTCTCACTATCCCGGCACTCTCAAGAGACACCATTGAATTGCTTTCTCTTTCCTTACGTCTAAATCTTAATTTTCCAGTTCTGTAACTATTTCTAGGAGATAACTGAGTGGATTACGGTTCTTAGGCTTTGTCTGAGGTGTTGGATGCTCTGTATTACATCTCATATTCTAGCAAGGTTCTACCTGGGTTCATCTAGCTGGTTAGTCAGGGAGCAAAGGAAATAGAAGCCCCAGATTCCCTCAGCTCATGTGTAGGGCAGTGTACATTATAAACCAGCATTCAAACCTCCACTGTCCTGGTGAGCCTGAGCCACCCTCCAAAGAAGATACTCCTTAAAGATCTTCCACTCCTGAGGGGAGCACAGGATTGGGGTGGAGATACCCCAATAAAGATGGGGGGCTGGTTGGTAGAGAGATAGTCACTCAGCTTACACAGCACGCATGTGAGGTAGGACAGGAGAGGATATCCTGTCTCAGATCCCAATGCCATTGTCCTGTTGTCACTGGTAGGGCATAAGTTTAAGAGGTCTTGGGACTACCAGACATTTATCACTGACTGTTAAAAAGCTCAAAATACTTCAGGAAGGGGATATGAGGGTCATATATGAGGAGGTCAGTGGCCCCTGGGGGAACTCTCACATTCCTAGGCTCTCTGCTTGTCCTCACCGTGTGGACCCTATGGATAAGTTGGAGAACTCTGACATTTACTTACCAGCCATGGGACCCCAGGGCTGTCTGAGGGAGTGCTCTGGGTATGGAGGTGGGAAGTGGGGGGAGATCAGAGGAGCATTAGGGAAGGCCAGGCAGCTCTAAAGCCCCCCCCCCCGGGGGCGAAGGCAGGTCTGCCTTCAATGGCACTAGTCCCTCATCATCAGTGAGCCTGACACCCTGGCTGAGGACGTTCCAGCCCTGGGGGAGGGTAGACTTCTTGTGAGTACCGTCTATGCCACGACAGATGAAAGGGTAGTGTGTGCAGGCTGCTCACAGCTGCAGGGCTCTCTCAGTGTTTCTGTGTATCCAGGACCCTTGGGTCTCTGCTGTCTGGTTTTCATGTCTCTTAGGCTGTAGCCCAAGCTGCCCTGGAACTCACTAAGTAGTCTAGGCTGGCCTTAAACACGGGAGTCTTCTTGCCACAGCCTTCCTCATACTGGGATCATAGGCATGTACCTGGTTCCCACAACAGTTCTGACAGCTTTCCTTTTAAGTATTAATACATTTTCTCTATTTTACATTGTCCTCCTTTTCAGATGAGGAAACTGAGGCACAGTGAATGAGGTGGTTTGCCCTAGGTCACACAGCTTGGACACTGGTAGAGACTGGAGCCCAGTGTGCTTCAGAGCCTGAGGTACCTACCTCATCCTGATGCTGTTGATATTTAGGCAGCAGCAGGGGCATCTCACTTGGGTCCTCTGTTCTGGGGGCTACCCAGGGATGTGTGGGCCTGGGCTAAGGGATGTAACTGCATTCTGTTCTAGTGACCCTAGATGACTTTGTGCCTCCCATTTCCACAGTAAAGAGGTAGTGAGGGCTCCGGGAAGCCTGGCAAGTCAAGGAGAAATGAACTATCTCAGAAATGCTTCAACTGTGACTCCACACAGGATTCAATGAATGCCATCACCCAAAAGTGCTGAGGCTCGCTGTGCCGGGGTTTTCTTCTATAACTACCTCACCATCAGCTTCTGCCACATGACTCACTCTCTCTTCCTTTGGTTTAGAACATCATTCACCTCCCTTCCCCTTCCATGTCTCTGCTCCGTAGAGTGTTCTTCAAGCTAACGTGTCAGGGCTAAGATGATCTCATGGAATTCCCCAGCCGTTATATTATTCCATTTACACAGGAGGACGCTAGACACTAGGTCTCCCAGGTCTGAGAGAGCACGTGGTACAATTCTTCCCACCATTAGGAGCGAGGCACACAAAGCCAAAAGGCAGGGTTAGGGTGATGATCCAGTGGCTAAAGTTCTTGTGCATAGACAGAAAGCTGAGTTCAGATCTCAGTACTAGGGGACAGGAGATCCCTAGGGCAGGCTGGCTAGCTAGACTAGTTGAGATTCATGAACTCTGAGTACAGCCAGAGATCCAGACTCAGAAAATAAAATAGAGAGTGAGCAAAGGCATCCAGTGTTGACTTAGGGCTGCCACACAGATGCACATGTACCTATACCTGAACATGTGTGTGCCCACGCACATGCATACATACATATCTCAAAAAAAATCACTAGGCAGTTGAGAGGCAGAGGCAGTCAGATATCTGTGAGTTCGGGGCCAGCTTGCTCTACAGAGTGAGTTCAAAGACAGCCAAGGCTACACAGAGAAACCCCATTTCAAAATAAATAAATAAATAAAATCAAGAAGCACAAGCTCATCCATATGGGTTCATACTCTGACTAGAAATGTGGTAAACGCTCTGTTGCCATAGTTAGGATGCAAAACTGCTGAGTCCCCCCTGTACCTCACTGAATTAAGGCCCCCACTTACTAGCTTGGTGTCATATAACCCCCCACCTCCGCTTCGGTTTTGTGAGACAGGGTTTCTCTGGGTCGCCTTGACTGTCCTTGAACTTGTCTGTTGAGAACAGACATTCCCCAGGAATACAATGAGTGAGGACACCCTTGGAGTCTGGCTAGTGCTGGGATTTCTCTGAGGACTTCCATGGTGGTTTTAAGAGATGACAGCCTTGTCCCCAACCTTGCCAAGGTCCTTAGCCTTCCCAGTGTGGCATCTGAAAGGCAGACTTGGTGAGATAGGAAGCAGGGGGCTCACAGTGGGAGCCCCAAGTTGCCTCCTCCCCCTGCCTGACACCCCACCCCTCCCACCACCCTCAATATGAACCCTCCTTTTTCCTTCTCCTCCACACAAGACTGGTTCTGAGGTGACACTCTGTGGGAAATGATTCTTGAAAGAGTTTGGCATGGGAGAAACTGCCTGCAGCATTCCCACACATCTCAAGAGGAAACAAAGGCCAGCTCCTCAGGAGTCAGGAACCACAATTGGCCTGGTCAGGCGGGCATCTCAGGCATCAAGGGCCTCAATTCCCTTGACAGAGCCCCGCCCCCCTCATTGGGTAGTGTCCATCTGGGCTGGCTCTTTGGTCTTCTGAGAGGGAAGCTAAGTGTGGGCCTCCAGTCCTCTCACATCTCTGGGAGGTCTACCTTTGCCAAACCAAGATTGGGAAAATCAATTAGGAGCTCATAAATCACCACCCAAAGCACTGTGAGCCATTTGAAGAGTTAATCAGACAAGTTCATGACATCCACACCATTGGAGAAGTAATATTAAATTTCCACTTAAATGAAGGCTGCTCTGTTTTTTTTTTTTAATAAAAGGATTTTATATTATTTCACATAATTGCCTCCTGTTAACATACTTGCCAGAATCCAAAAGAAAAAAAAATCTGTTAAACTTGGATTACATCTGATACATTAAGAATTAAATTGTAGGCAACAACAATTCCTGAGGTTTCTTGTCCAAGTTTTAATTTAAAAAAAAAATTCACAGATTTTATGTTCTGGTTAGGCTCGTTTTTGGTAGACTTAAAATGCATAAAGACTTGAGGCAAATTAAAAATATGTATATACTTATATTTGGACACTCCTGCCAAATCCAAAATCCAGCAGTAGGTATTGTTCCACTAACAGTCACTTTGCAACAGCCTTCTCACGCCCCCCTTTCAGAGAAGGTTCCAAACCCAATTCGGGTGGTTTGGGAAAGCAGTGCCGTTTACATAGCATTTAAATGTGCACAAATATCCACGGGTATCTCTGAAGAGAGGGTAGACTTTTCCTTAGTCCCAGCAATCCTCCTGCCTCTGTCTGCCTCCACAGTACTGGGATGACAAGTTTATACAGTTGTGCTCAGCTTTCTACATGGGACCTGGAGATTCAAATTCAAGTTTTTGAAGCAAAACCAATTCTCTGCAGTCCCAGAATTACAAACTGTTCTGTTAGATCAGACACTTCTAGAAACCAGAGGTTTGTGTGGCTCATCCTATCCAGCTGGTCCCCAATCATCTCTCACCCTGACCTGGCCAGCCTTATCCTGTGTTTTGATAGGACATAGTGTAAAGCTTTACCTAACTAGGAAGCTCAAGTCACAGAGAAAATGGTGTGGCTTCCAGCCACACTGATGACCCCAGAGTGCCCTTGAGGACACTGGCTCCGTCTAACCCATCCCAGCCCTGGCTCTGCCAGACGAGGAAGGGATTGCTGCCTGTTGGCACTGGAGTTGCCCCAGGGGTGGACATCCCTTTTCTCTGAAGCATCAGAACCACACCCCTGCTCAGCTCCTTTCGAGGTCTTGAACTTGATTACCTGCCTTTCCTTTTCCTAAAGATATTGCACCAGCTCTGAGGCCTCTACAGACTGGAATCCCCAGAGTTTCCTAGAAAGCACAGGGGACCTGATAGAAGCACCTTCTACATACACAACAACCCTAAAACAGAACTTGCATGGGATTTGGTGTAATTTTTCTCCTCTATATGCTGATGTAATGCAATTATATCAGACACTGTAGAGAATATAGTTACCTAAAAAAAAAAAATCAGACATAATTTTATTACACTACAAGAAGCAACATAGCCAGTGTTAGTTGTATATCTTTTTTCAGATTTATTTATTTATTTATCTATCTATTTATTTATTTTATTATACAGTGCTCTGTCTGCATATATTCCTGCATGCCAGAAGAGGGCACCAGATCTCATCACAGATGGTTGTGAACCACCATGTGGTTGCTGGGAATTTAACTCAGGACCTTTGGAAGAGCTGCCAGTGCTCCTAACCTCTGAGCCCTCTCTCCAGCCCCCTAGTTGTGTATCTTTGTGTAAAAACAGAATCATAAAGTGCACGTTGCTTCATAAACTTCCGGTCTCCTCTCACCAATGACCACCTTCTTATCACCACCACAGCCTGCTCTTCCTTCTCCTCCTCCAGATAGGGTCCCACCCTACACCCATAGGTGTGCTGGAACTTGCCATATAGGCTGGTCTCAAATTCACAGACATCTACCTGCCTCTGCCTGCTGTGTGCTGGGATTAAAGGCATGCACCACCACACCTGGCTGGAGAAAAGATTTTGATCTGATTTCAAAACTGTAATTTAAAGCTTGTCACAGAGGTGCATCTCTGCTACCCCAGTACTTGGGAGGCCAAGGTAGGAAGACTGTTTGATGTTCAAGGCATACCTTGTCTACATAGTGATTTCTATACAAACCAGGGCTACATATTGACACCCATCTAAAAAGAAAAACCTAGTAAAATACTTTACAAAACTCTGGTAGCTCTCTGATTTTTATAAAATTTACTTTCGACATAAAGGACATCTAGAATGGACTAGCCAGATGGTTTGGTAGACAGAAGCACTTGCTGGCTAGCCTAACAACCCGAGTTTGATTCCCCAGGCCCCACATGGTAGAAAGAAAGAAGAGAGAACAGATTCCCACATTCTGGCTTCTGACAGCACACACACACACACACACACACACACACACACACACACACACGCACAAACATTTTTTAATAATATATTAGGAACCAGCAAGATGACTCAGTAGGTAAAGATACTTTTTGCTAAGGCTGAGTTGAGTTACCAGAGCCCAAATGGTGGATGAAAGGAACCAGCTTCCACTATTTGTCCATCCATATATTATGACACATACCCCAAATAAATAAATAAAGTCTTTAAATAATATCAGAAAAATCTGGATTGCATTCCTACATGGAATGATAGGGCCATGTCCCATGTCAGAGGGGGCAATGGGGAAAGACCACAGTCCACCACAGTCCCCATTATTCCTTCATGTCTCTCGCTTACCACCAATAATGGAGTTAGTATTTGTTCCTTACTATCCAACTTCTTCCTTCCACTATTTTAGCTATGTCATCCACTTGTCTCCTCTGTGAAGGAGCCCGGTTGGCTTCTGTTCCTCTGAGAAGGATGCTCACACAGGCCAAGAAGCCTTCAGAGCTGGCATTTGATTCCTCGGGTCCAAATCTTTAAGTATGAAGCTGTAACCGGAATCTGGAAGCCTGTCTTGACAGCCTGCCCAGCTCTCATTATGACATTTAGCCTGTGATTGATACAGTGTGTCATGGAGACCTTGGCAGCTAATCTCTCGGTCCAATCTATGGAAACCAAACAGAAGGGGTTTGCTTCCCCTCCCCTGTTAGCCAGGATCTGGGCAACAGACTCTCTCTGCTTCTAGAAGAATGAGAGGTTTGGGAGCCGTGCGGGTAGGGTTTGGGGGTGCCCAGACCATCTTCAAGATTTGGAAAGATTACAGGTCTGCGGTTTCTGGACAGCTCCATGCTTTGTTCTTTTCCCCTCCTTGTGCTGGAGGATAATAGATCCCAGAGTCCCCTCTAAGTGCCAAGCTGCTCTGGGTAGACCGCACCACTTCCTCTTCTGTCTGGAAATGCAGCCAAGGTTTTTAAATGCGGGGCCGGAGCCAGGGATGGTTTCCTTCACAGCCTAATGAGGGGAAAGAGGCCTCACCAAGGGTGAGGTCAGCTTCAGTGATCAAAGGAGACAGATGGGGGTTCCACAATGGAATGGACTCCAGCATCTTCTTACATTACATCTTTCCAAGTCCCCTTAGTGACAAGCAGGACTCAAAGAAACCTGAAGCCACAGTATTTAAGAATATGATGCTTACCTTACAAATAAGATGAGCGAGTGCCATGGATGCACGGAGCAATAGGCCTTGGTAATTAAGGCTGGGATGGGACTAAAGAAAAGTTGTAATTATATATTTAGGAGACAGAGAAGTTTGGGCTGGTTCCTGCAAGAGAAACTTCAGCCAGGCCTTGTAATATCGCCCCCTACCCCTTGAAACCCCAGTAGACAGGCCCAAGAATTGAGTTCAGACCTCAACCACCCCTGGGAGAAGGCACAGTCCACCCTGTGCTCTTCATGTCCCTTCCCTGAACCCAGTCGGGGCACTGGAGCCTCAGTCTTGCTTCTAAAGCTCTGAGTCCTCAGCCAGGCTTCACAGGCCTTTGCTGTTCACCCCTAGGTCCATCGATTTACTTTCTACATAAAGGATATCTAGGAACCCTGACTCTGGGCAGCCCAAGCCCTTTCTTTCCCAGACCTGAATCTGTATCGGGAGCCAATGACCTGGTCCCATTTCAGTGAGAAGATAGAAGGCATCACCTTTACACCCCTTCTCTTGACTCTTCAGCCACATGTTAGTCAGTGCATGACAGAGCATCATAGACTCTCCTGGGATCTTGTTAAAATATGGACTCTTGGGCTCCTGCTGCCAGTATACAATCCCGGAGTCTGTATTTTCAGCCGGTGCCAATGACTCTCATGGAGATGGTCTTTACAACAACACTGGCAGGCTCCAAAGTAGCGTCCCCTCTGCCCCACGTGGTCCCTACTCTAGGAAGCATACTGTTGTAAGGAAGAAATCACACACACACACATCCCTATGGGCAGACACTGTTAGTTACTGATTCTTTCATGCTCCTGGAAGAATTGAATGTCTGGTGCAATAGTTTTGATCTTTTCATTGTTCTTTAAAAATTTTTATTTTTCTTAAGAGACTGGGGTCTCATTCTCAACTGTTAGATTCCTAGTCTGAAGCATCCTCCCAGAATATTTTGGACCATAGGTTTGTATTGCTGTGCCCAGCACTTTCAAAAATTAATCACAGTAAATCCCAAACACACACAAAGAGAAATAGTAGTGTCTTAGTTAGGATTTCTATTGCTGTGACCATGACCACGGCAACTCTTATAAGGAAAACATTTAATTGTGGTTGATCGCTTACATTTCCAGAGGCTTAGTCCATTATCATCATGGTGAGACATGGTGGCTTGCATGCAGACATGGTGCTGGAGAAGTAGCCAAGTGTCCTACTTCTTGACTTGTAGGCAATAGGAAGTGGTCAGCTGAGATCCTGGCAGTATCTTGAGCATATATGAGACCCCTAAAGCCTGCCTCTATGATGACACACTTCCTCCAACAAGGCCACACCTCCCAATAGCGCCACTCCCTATGAGATGATGGGAGCCAATTCCATTCAAACTACCACAAACAGCTACTCTGCAACCATTATCCAAACCAACCACCATTCCCAGCCAATCCTGCGTCACACACCTCCATCATCCCCTACCCTCCAATGCTGTACCCAACTATGTTTTTATTTTATATGTGTGCATAGCACAGCACATGTGTGAGCCAGAGAACAACTCTCTGGTGTCTATTTCCTTCCTCCTTCCTGTGCCTCCTGGGAATTGGATTGAGGTCTCCAGGCTTATATGGCAAGCACTTCACCCACTAAACCATCTCACTGGCCCTCCAACTACAATTGTTTAGATGCAAATTCTAGGTATCATGTCATTTCACTGGTGAATATATATGTGTGTGATATATATATAAATTTTGAGACAGGGTTTCTCTGTGTAGCTCTGTTTTGGAATTTGCTCTATAGACCAAGCTGGCCTTGAACTCAGAGATCTGCCAGCCTCTGCCTCCCCAGTACTGGGATTAAACTGTCATCATACCCATCTTAGAGATCTATTTTGAGTTATACATATGTGTGTGTAGAATGCACTCAGGAGAGCAAGTGCTGGCCATGTCTAGCAGAGGTGGATATGGGTGCTGGGAGCTGAACTTGGGTTCTATGAAGAAGCAGTATGGCTCAAAATTGCTGAGCCATCGACTGTGAACCTGTTTTAGGTATCATTACCACTTACGTGTAGTTCCACTTGAATCCCCTGGAGTTATTTTTAGCATAGATGTCCAAAATGTTCCTTTCTGAGGAGCACGAGGCTTTCAGATTGTATTCTGTGTAGTCTTTCATCCGGGTGTTCTCTGAAGTTCCCAGCCTTTCTTTCTCACATCCTTTGATGTCTTCTAACACACAGTAGTCTCTGTCTTCTCTCTCGGCAAACTGAACTGTATGTGCCAAGCATCTTCACATTATCATTTCTCTCCTAAGGAGAGTGGGGACAATGGTACCTTTTACAGAGTTAAGACTGAGTTAGTCTTTCTAAGGAAATTGGGACAACAGCATCTGTCCCAAAACAAGAGCTATGTGAGCCCAGCCTCCCTCAGTAATGGTGGAGGAGTGGTTCTGGACAGCAGAGGACTGAAATCCACAGATGTTCAAGCCCCTCCTATAAAATGACACAGTTGGGTTGGGAGAGAGTTTGTCTCCTGTGCACAGGACCCAGGGTTTGATCCTAAGCACCGCACAAACTGAGCATGATGGTGCGGGCCTGTAATGGCAGTGCTATGGAGGTGGAGGGGAAAGATTAGAAACCCAGAGTCATTCCTCCATACATAGCAAATCTGATGCCAGCCTGAGCTACAGGAGACCTCATCTCAAAAGGAGATGGAGCCCGATTTTTGCATATGGAGATTTTAAGTCATTCCTGGTTCACTTGTGATCACTGATACAGTATGTGTAGCATGTGAACATGGTTACACTATATTCATTAGGGAGAAATGATGAGAGGAAAGTCTGTGCAGGTTCAGAACAGACATCCTGTTCTCATTTGAGTATTCTGATCCTTGATTGGTTGAATCTTGGACTTGGAGCTGTGTGAATGAGCAGGTATGAAAGGCCGATTTACTTGTCAAATGAACAAGATTCCTAGGGGACAATGGAAACATTTCTTTCACATTCCACCAGCAGAGCCTGACAAACTGTTTTCAATCAGCAGACACAGTTATGGCTGGGGCATCTTTTATGACCCCATGATAGGACAAAGCAGCAACATCCCCAGCACAAGAGCCACCAGTATAATCTCAACTATCCTAAGAAAATGTCTGAGGCTCACATAGACATTTCCTTCCACCCCAAGGCTTCGGAAGCCCTGCTTCTGTGAGTGGCATGCAGAACCAAAACCTCACGGGCTCTAGATTCAGCTATGTACCCTCTGCTGACAGTCTCTTCCTTCCTGCAGATTTGGAGAGAGCCATAGACCTGCAATGCCTCCCTAATCGGGTTCAAAATATTCCAGACCATTAAGTTCCAGTCAAATAAAGAAGCAGTAGTTGGATGGTGGTGGTGCATGCTTTTGATCCCAGCTCTAGGGAGGCAGAGGCAGCGAGATCTGAGTTCAGGCCAGCCTGGTCTATAGGAGTTACAGCTACACAGAGAAACCGTGTTTAGACAAGCCAAAAATAAATAAATGAATAAAAAGTAAAAACGGGGGTGGGAGTAGGGGTGGGGGAGGAGACTGACTGCTTAGGGAAATCTCTTAGTCTCAAAGCTGCTCGTGGGTCTGCCATAAATGGGCCTCAGTGCTCCCAGCCCTTTTGCTGTGTGAACACTGGAATGTTGGGGGGTGTCGTTTAACTGCCATCATTTATCTGTGTGGCCCTGGGCAAGCAAGAGTGGACACAGCAGGCAAAGGACACAGTCACCAAATTAAGCTCTGTTTCTCTCACCTCCTGTAATGCCCCATCCTCACCTCCTTCTACAATGAGCACTGTTCCATGTTAACCCCATCCTTACCTCTTTCATGCAGAAAAGAAAGAAAATCCCTTGGCTCCAAAATGGCGACAGGAGATACAAAGACAAGCCTCAAGAATGCCTACCCCTCTGCCAAAAGGCTGCCCCTGCAGGAGGAGGAGGGAGAGGCTGAGGACTACTGCACCCCAGGAGCCTTTGAGCTGGAGCGCCTCTTCTGGAAGGGCAGCCCCCAGTACACGCATGTCAATGAGGTCTGGCCCAGGCTCCACATCGGTGATGAGTAAGTTCCAGGTCCAGCCTTACACTGCTCTTACGTCACCCTGGGAAAGGCACAAATGCTTCCTTGATTGCTCTGTACCAACTTCTAGTCACGGCCTTGACTTTCTTGCAGGGCTCTGCTGTGAACCACAGGAGCCAGGCAAAAGGAAAGTCAAGAGAAATAAAGTCAAGAAGGGCAGTTTTCCAAGTCTCGGGCTAGACTTCCCCTGCGCCTAGCTGCAAGAGAGGCGGGGAACCGTACTCTTCTATTTTAGCTGACTACTAACAACAGCAAGAATAGGAGTTTGGTATAGGAGTACCCCAAACTATGTGTCTGAAAAATGGTTGTCAAAATTGAGGTCTCTGCCCCTTTATAGATCTTATAGGTGGTCTCCCCACTTCACAAACAACTGAGAAATATTTGTGGTAGGTGATGATGATGATAACGGCCATCATTTAGGAACCACTGCATGGTAGGCTCTATGTTAAGGACCTTGCAAACACAACCTCATTTGACCCTCCTGATAACCCAATGAAAGAGGGTATCTCAAGATAAGGAAACAGAGTCACAGACCTATTTAGTAAGTACCCTATATTCTAAAATCTTGACAACAGAGAGTTGAGGTTTGAAGTTAAAAGTTTCTAGACTAGCACAGAAGATCCCGGACCTTCAGTCCCACAGCCACTTAGTCCCAAATAATCACACAAAAGCTTATATTAATTATAAACTGTTTTGCCTATGGCTTAGGCTCATTACCAACTAGCTGTAACAACTTAACCCATTTCTATTAAACTATTGTGTTGCCATGTGGCTCAGTGGCTTTACCTGTGTCCCATTACATCTTGCCTCCTTAGCTTCTCTTGGCTCCACTCCTATCTCTGATTGGATTTCCCACCTGCCTCCAAGCTGCCTTGCTATAGGCCAAAACAAGCCCTTTATTAACCAATGGTAATAAAGCACAATCACAGCAGACAGAAAGCACCCCACATCAGGGGCTCATGACTTCCCCCATCTTTCTGAACTTCATGCCCTGCCTGTCCTTAGAGCGGATGTGCAGGACACGTATGCCTGTTACTCTTAATACCCAGCTGGCTGCTTACAAACCAGAAGTAAATTATCTAGCACGGGCAGCCCTTGTCTTGTTTTTTCCCTTAACCTTTTTTTATTTTAAGGTATGAGCAATTAGAAAAATTGCATGCCATTGCCTACTAAGTTAAGCTAAATCTGGGATTATAAAAACAAACTGCAACCCAAACATAGTGCCATGCCTATAATTCTAGTACTTTTGAAGTACAGACAGGAAGATTAGAAGTTCAAGGTCAACCTTGGCTATATAGTAAATCCAGCACTTGCCTGGCTCAAGAGACTGTCTCAAATAAAGCAGAGACAAACAAATGTACAATCCCCCTTTCCATTCTTAACAAGTACTAAGACAATTATTTATGTATTAATGTATTTATGCCAAGTATTATGACAATATTTTCAATATTTTTATTTATCCTTAATGTAAGGGTGCTCTGTCTGCACATATACCTGCACACCAGAAGAGGGCACCAGATCTCATTATAGATGACTGAGCCACCATGTAGTTGTTGGGACTTGAACTCAGGACCTCTGGAAGAACTATCAGTACTATTAGCTGCTGAGCCATCTCTCCAGCCCCTTTTTAAGAGCATTTTTATTGGGTATGTATCTGCGTGCATGTGAGTACACGTGCAAGGCATAATGTACGCAAGGAGGGCAGAGGACAACTCACTGAAGTTGGTTCTCTCTCCACTATGTAGGAACCAGGAACTAAGCTCAGTTAAAGCAAGCTCCTTTACCCACTGACCATCTTGCTAGCACCCAAGTATCAAGCTCATGTGTTATTTCAAAAATAAGGCAATGTATACACATATAGATGAGGCATTTTCATTTCCTTTAAACACTGATTCTTTCCTAAAGAATTTATTTTCATTATGCATGTATGTATGTATGTATGTACGTACGTATGTATGCCTGGATTGGGGGATGCATATGAGTGCTGGTGCCAGCTGAGGCCAGGGTATCAGAGGTGTCAGATCCCCTGGAGCTTAGTTATGGACAATTGTAAGTGACCTGAGGTGGGTACTGGGGACCACTGGGGTCCTCTTCAAGAGCAGTATGAGCTGTTACCCACTGAGATGGGTGTTTGGTTAGGTTTGTTGAGACAGGGTTTGAGTAGCCTTCAACTCCTGATTTTCCTGTCTCATTCCCTTAAGCCTTGGGATAAGAGGCTTGCACTACCATGTCTAGTTTAAATAATTTCTTCTTAAGAAACAAATTCTCCCATGTATGGTGCTGTTCTACATTTTTAATATTCCACAGTGTGACTACGGTACAATTTGTGCGGTCGTTTCCCAGCTGATAACATTACAGGAGCTCGGGCGAGGCGTGTACAGAACTCAATGTACTGTGTTTGCTTAGAATTCAGCTCTCCTGGGGTACAATTCATATACCATAAAACCCAGCCTCTTAAGTCGTACAATCTAGTGATTTTATGATATTAGTAGAGTTGTGTAACCATCGCCGCTATCTAATTGCAGAACATTTTTGTCATGTGCAGAGGACACCAGGGTCCATTAAGCAGTCATTCCTCACTTCCCACCTTCCTCAGGCCCTGAAGCCACCTTCTGGTTTTACACACTGACCTAATCTGGACATTGTATAGCAATAGAATCATACGGCCTGGTGGGCTGTTGTAACTGGCTTGTTTTTCCTCTGCATACTCTTCACAGTCCATCTCCACCATGGCAGGTATTGGTGCATTTCTGTTTAATCCTAAACAATCTCTGTGTTATCTTTGTAAATTCTTCACAAGTCAAATTTAGCTTTTGTCCAAGAGGTGTGTGTACACTTTGACCTCAGACATCACTTTAGGAAAAATAATTCACAGACACAGGAGTACCAATACATAAGGGAGCATGTCCAATACTGTTTATAGGAAGACTGACATAGGAAATAATGGGACACTCGGGACACCTTCAGGCCTGGGATTAAGCCAAACTCTACCACTACACAGTCAGATTAGATGCAACAAAACAGGCCATCCCACATCTTAGTGGCCTTCAATGTAACCATGTATTTCTCTGTGTTACAGTCCACTCTGATTCTACATTTCCTACTCAGTGGTCACTGGAGTCAGTCCAGGTTCCAGACTGACAGGGCAACCCCACTGGGGACAATGGTGGGATATTTTTCTCTCTTGCAACAGAAGGGGAGGAAATGACATGGTTAAACCTTAAACCATGACCTGACTTACACATGATACATGCCATGATTTTTCTTTGTTTTATAGGGAACTGTCATATAGTTGAGGTTGCCCTCCCAACTTCTAATCTTCCTCCCCTCTACCCGCAAAGTGCTGAGATTACAGGCCTGCAACCCTAGACCCAGCTGATGTGACCAAGTGAGTCCACATCAAAACCTCCTGGTGACAGGGTCAGGAAAGCAGAACTCAGGCTCTTTTACCTTTCCAGACCTATGTCCTCACCTTTAAAATCGTTGTTGAGAAGCTTCAAAGCCTAAAACAAAAGTATTTTGGAGACAACAAAGAGACAGACACATGCAAACATCATTGTATGTCACTGTGCTTAGAGAAATGTTGAGAAACAGAGTGGAAAGCCAGCCTGTGGAAGGCTGACAGGTAAAGGCTGCTTTCATGGGTGCCCTGTGGGTGTCTGCGAATGGACATTTCTGCTTAAGAGGGCACCAGACAAGTGCCTGCAGGCTTCCTTGACCTTGGCTATAATCCTATTTCTTTCCTTTTTTAATATTTATTTTTATTTTATGTGAATTGGTGTTTTGCCTGCATGCATACCTGTGTAAGGGTGGAATTACAGACAGTTGTTAGCTGCCATGTGGATGCTGGGAATCGAACTCAGGTCCTCCGGAAGAACAGCCAGCGCTCTTAATGCTGAGCCATCTCTCCAGCCCCAATCCTGCTTCTTTCAACCAAGAAAATGTTACTGCCCTTTCAATCCAATTCAACTTTACCCAATCAGGCTCCAACACACACACCAATACACAAGCACACACCTCACACTCACTTAGAGGCCAAGCAGCTCCAAGGTCAGTTGTGTGACCTAAACATAGCAAGGGGGCAGAGATAACTCAACCTGATGCTTGACTCTGATCATGGGTTCAGGGTATGGCCCCCCACTTATCAAGGTTCACAGACTTCAAAGGGCCCTGGATTTCATGGCACTACAACCTAGGGAGACCATTAAGTAGCTGCAGAAATGCCTGAGCTTCCTGTTCTCTCTAGAGGTATCCATTGCCCGAAGCTGGCTCCAGAGGCATAAAGCTAAATTTCCATTTAATATTTGTATTGAGGATGAATTTTTCTTTTACCAAAGATTTCTGAAAGCCAGGTACCAGATTCTGGAGAACAGGCAATCCAGACATAGGAAAGAGTAGGGATGGATGCATATTCTGGGCCACCTAGGGTACTCACCATCTATTGCTGGAGCTGAGGCAAGTGATTCTTGGGACTTGGGTGTGGTTAGAATTATCCCCAAGATGACCTCTATTTTTTTTTCCTCCAGGCCCTCTTTATGGAAACCAGCAGGCTGAGCTCTTGGGCCACAATGTCTGGTTTCTGTAGGAATTTGGCCTGGCCATCAAGCTCTCTGAGCTTCAATTTTCTCTTCTCTATGATTTAGGCTTTAATATGTTAAGACATATCAGAGCTTATGCAATACCAAGCACACTCCAATATGAACTATTACAGACAAGATGGGTTCTAGAAATTTGTCAGAATGTGAAAAAGTACAGGTGGCACACTAATTTTTGTTGTGAGGGGTCTTTTTGTCCTGAGGACAGTCTGGAGACAGAATGCAACCCTCACCTAGCCTAAGGCATGAGGAGAAAGGCCAGTGAATCTGCAGGCTTCAGGATCTCTAAACATGTGCTCCATCCCAGGTTGTCCCAAGGGAGGGGTTCAGCCACACTGGGATGTCTAAAAGCCCCAAGTTCTCATGACGTATCAGCCCTACAGAAGGGTCTGTTGGGTTAGTAGAAGATTGGGGCATGCGCCAAGAGGCCACCTTGTGGATGTCCCCATGGGGACATCATTTACCACCCGCTTCTCGTAACTCGGTAGGGAACTAAGTCTGCTCCAGGGGAAGAAAGAACAGGTTCCCAGAGAGTGGAACAAAAACCCTGTTCATTTGCCAGTTCAAACCCCCATTGTGTGTGGCCACAAACTGTCTGGCCTTTAGCAAAAACATTTTATTATTCTGGGACTTTGTTTCTTTATTTATTAAATAAAGGATGATTTCAAAGGTCCCTGTCTGGCTGTAATATACAATTCTTCTAAAATGTCCTAGTTAATAAATTAGGCTTTATTAGGTTCAAGCACATACTTGTGTTATTACTCTTAAGTCATTTAAATTAGATTCAAATTAGGTTAACCAAGTGTTACCCTCCAGAGAGCCAGAGACTAGGAGATAAGAATAATTCATAGCCTCTTATCAATCAGCAGTCCCCTAAATGGGTGCTTCAAGAACTGCTTGAGCATGCTTGAAAAGCACCACATGTCTGTAATTTAAATATTCTCACTTTAATCTCCTTTACATCTTTCATTTGCTTAGCAAAACCTTTCTTTCTTTTTTCTCTTCCCATAGTCAGCGAGCAGGGCACTGTGCTGCTACTATGAAGGGACTGAAAGTTCCAATGCAGAGAGCAGCCTTTGATATTGCTGGTCAGACAGGGAGTGACTGAGACATCTCTCTTTCCACAATGCCATCTCTGCATGCCTCCCTTTAGATGGCTGGGGCCAGAGGCAACTCCCTCCATTAACTGTCGCTGCTTCCAAGGCCTCCTTCTAGATGATCATCAATAGCCTAAAACCCTTCCCAAAGAGCCAGGACCCTCACAGGCACATGCCTGCGCCCCCACCTCTTAGCAGCCTGAGTCTGCGGGCCAGGAATCTCCATCTTGTTCTTTTTGGTACCTTTGCTTCCTGCCAGCTAGCAATCCCAAAAGCCAGAGGCATCCATCTCCTGGGCTGCAGATGGGAAAACAGGAAAGGGAAGGTGGGCTCTCCCATTGATGTGTCTGGACAGCTTGCACACACAAATGCAAAATTATTGTGGCCTTATAGCGCCAAGCAGAGCTGACACTTGGCCTGCTACTTCAGGGTGAGGTATGGCCAGGGTAGGATGCAGCAAAATATGTCAGCCTTAACCATTTTTGCATGATGAATGTTTCCCAGAAGAACCAGAACATCTTGACTTTGAACCTTTAACTATTGCAAGGGGACACCAGTCACAGACAAGGTAGCCAGAGAAAGATGGCTAAGATCCTGGCCAGGCCCTCTAATCTTAGACAAAGCTTTCTCGGGTGAAGATTGAACAATGGGAATGACTGACTGTACCATGAGCCAAGGGCCTAGTTTAATTACTAATACATCGTATTCATGCATGGCTTCCAGCACGTCTTTACTTCCTTAGACTCCATTGTTGTTGGGGGACAAACAGTGGGGATTGAAGCAACATGAGAAAATATTTCTGGTTCAGTTTCTGAGACAGGGTTTCTCTGTGCAGCCCTGGCTATCTTGGAACTCCTTTGTAGAGCAGGCTGGACTCAGACTCACGAAGATATGCATGCTTCTGTTTGAGTGCTGGGATTAAAGGAATGTGCCATTACACCCAGATGAGGTTTCTATTTTCTAACATAGGCCTGCTGTATAGCCTTTTCCTCGTGCCTCACCATCCTGAGAGCTAGGGAATGACAGGCCTGCCCCATCATGACCAGTGGGAAGAGATTTCTAACAGGAATTAAAAATCCACCTCATGTCTCTGTAATCAGTCTCTCCTGAGTTCTAAGGAAATAATATCAATAAAGTCATTGTACATATTTACATAGTAAATGATTATAGGGTGCTCATTACTGAATTTACAAAACACAGACTAAAAGAAAAAAATCAGAATTCCCTATTATCCCATTATCCAAAGATAAACATTTTGATGTACAATTTCCCATCGCTCCCCCACTGAATTTCTTTAATTTGGCAAAGAAACTTGAGCACAGCTCAATTTCACAAGCCCTGGAAAGAAAGCACAGTCTGTGTAATTGGGTCTATTCAGCAAGCAAAGAAAAGCAAGGCCCCTGGGGCTTTAGCTTGGAGCAGGGCTTCTCTCAACCTTCCTAACGCTGAGACCCTTTAATACAGCAGTTTCATGTTGTGATGACCCCAACAATAAAATTATTTTGTTGCTACCACATAACTGTAATTTTGCTACTGTTATGAATCATAACTTAAATACCTATGTTTTCCTATGGTCTTAAGTGAGTCCTGTGAAAGGGGTCTGCTCGGTCATCCCCTGAAGGTTGAGAACCAATGGTTTAGAGGTTTTGGTTCATACAGCAGTTTCAGCTGCTGCCCTGAATGGCCTCAACATACCCAAGAACCAGCAGGCCAGTGAGTTTCATTTTCTTTTGCACCCAGTGACTTAATGAGACCAGAAGCTAAGAAAAATACCTACTCCTCCAAAATCCACTGCAAAGAGTTCACACAGTCCTGACTCCATGGGAGGGCAATGACATCAAGGCCATGCCCAGGAAATGACACAACAGCCATTACAGTGCTACAGACCGCAGATAAAAAGTTTGGCAGATTGTACGACACAGACCATAGGCCAACAGGTCCTCACGACCACATACAGGCTGAACTCTACAGACATCAGAATGGAAAGCAGCCTCACCTCCAGGGTATTGTCCTTGCTGCCCAGGACAGAACCTTGCAACATGGAAGTGGCTCCTTTTCCACCCAAAAGAAGGTAACAAATGGGTTGCCATTCATACCTCTTTGTCTCTGTACAAGAGCTCATGGGGATTTATGTGGTCTTGGCTGCAGTGGATTTCGGGGGAGATCAGGACTACAAGGGTCTGAGAGTATGTTTTATTTTACTCATCCAAGGGGATGTTTTAGTGTGCTTGATTTCTTTTGGTTTTTGCTTTGTTTTGTTTTGAGACAAGGACTCTCTAAATTTGTAGCTCTGCCTGTCTTGGAACTTGCTATGTAGACCAGGCTGGCCTAGAACTCACAGATATTCACCTGCCTCTAACTCCTGAATGCTGGGATTAAAGGTGTTCACCACCACCGCCCACCTGGTTTGCTGTCTGATGCAGTGACTAAAGGGTTTCCCTGGTTTCTAGGTTACAGCCCATCATCAGAGGAAACCACAGCAAGATATAATACATGGCTTGACATTTCTTCATAACAGAGTGGACAAATAACACTGAATCAGGCATATAAGCCTCGTGGTAGTCTAGGAAGCCACAGCAAAGGAGATGAGACACCCAAATCCATGCCCCAACTCCCCCCTAGGAACACAATACAAGCTGCCCCTGTCTTTCCCTAAGAGACAGTGATTTCACTTCTCAAAGTTTCAGTGTTAAGCACAATTTTGTTGTGAGCTAGCTCAACACATGAATGTTTATATTCAGATTGAACAAAATGTACTTCTTTGTGCAAATAAAAGACATCTAAATGCATGCTTCCCAAATATGTTTTTACTATCACCAGCTGACTTTCTTCACAACTTAGGGAAAGGCCCAAACATAATGACTAAATGTTTTTATTCCCTAAACCAAGCCCAAATTCACCTGTTGCCATCACAGGTACCCACCTGAAATTAGACACAGGTAAACGAGCGATGCTTAGAAAATCACTTCCGGGCTGGAGAGATGGCTCAGCGGTTAAGAGCACTGACTGTTCTTCTGGAGGACCTGAGTTCAATTCCCAGCACCCACATGGCAGCTAACAACTGTCTGTAATTCCAAGATCTGACACCCTTACACAGTCATACATGCAGGCAGTACACCAATTCACATAAAATAAAAATAAATTGAAAAAAAGGAAAGAAAATCAGTTCCTTGGTTCCCTGTGTGGGGAAGACTGTTCACCATGCACATAAGTGGGGGACACAAAATGACAGGAGGTGTGGGACCTAAACTTGTTCAATCACATTGTGGTTAGTCACGGATTCAGCTCGGCAAGGCGGAGGGGAGGAAGCAGACACCACAGAGAAACACTGCTTAGTGAACGCCTCAATTATCTTTTTTTCTTTCTCTTTGCTCTTTTTTTTTTTTTTTTTTTTTTTTTTTTTTTTTTTTTTTTTTTTTTTTTTTTTTTTTTTTTTTTTTTTTTTTTTTTTTTTTTTTTTTTTTTTTTTTTTTTTTTTTTTTTTTTTTTTTTTTTTTTTT
>PVIH01003292.1:64681-164229 GCA_004025045.1 Sigmodon hispidus | reverse complement strand
AATCAATAAGTGGGATCTCCTGAAGCTGGGAAGCTTCTGCAAAGCCAAGGACACTGTCAATAGGACAAAACACCAGCCTACAGAATGGGAAAAGATTTTCACCAACCCTA
This sequence comes from Sigmodon hispidus, assembly GCA_004025045.1. Taxonomy (NCBI): domain Eukaryota; kingdom Metazoa; phylum Chordata; class Mammalia; order Rodentia; family Cricetidae; genus Sigmodon; species Sigmodon hispidus. Next base: position 164,119 of record PVIH01003292.1, on the reverse strand, counting down.
CAAGTGACAGAGGACTGATCTCTAAGGTATATAAAGAGCTCAAGAATTTAGATCACAAAACCTTGAATAACCCTATCAAAAAATGGGGTCAGATCTAAAAAGGGAATTCTTAGCAGAGGAACTATGAGTGACTGAAAGGCACCTGAAAAAGTGCTCTTCATCTTTAGCCATCAGAGAAATGCAAATCAAAACAACTTTGAGATACCACCTAACACCTGTTAGATTGGCTAAGATAAAAGGTACAGATACCAGCCTATGCTGGAGAGGATGCGGAGCAAGGGGAACACTCCTCCATTGTTGGTGGGATTGTAAGCTTGTCCAGCCACTTTGGAATACAATATGGAGGTTTCTCAGAAAATTGAGAATCAATCTCCCCAAGGACCCAGCAATACCACTTCTGGGTGTATACCCTAAAGAGGCACATTCACACTCTGAAGGTATTAGCTCAACTATGTTCATAGCAGCATTATTTATAATAGCAAGAACCTGGAAACAACCTAGATGTCCCTCCACTGAAGAATGGATTAACAAACTGTGGTACATCTACACAATGGAATACTACTCGGCAGTAAGAAAAAATGATATTCTAAAATTCACAGGCAAATGGATGGATTTGGAGAATATCCTCCTGAGCGAAGTATCACAAACTCAGAGAGATAAGCAGGGGATGTACTCACTCACTAGTGGTCTCTAAACCAACAAACAAGAAAAAAAGCCAAACATGCCCAAGCAGCAAACCACAACCACTGAATAGCTTGGGATCAGAAACACCCTGGACTGACCCTTCAAACACCAGTCCATCTATAGGAACACCTGACTCACTCTTGAGGGAGGGGGGACAAAACTGGATTTGGCGGGGAGTGAAGACTGATCCAAGCATTGTTGGGCCAGTGTGACCAAAGGACTGTCGGCTCCCTGCCTAGGGAGGGGATGGGGAGTTGCAGAGAAGAAAAATCATCAGATGTGGTGGGAGGGGGAAGAGACCTTCAATAAGGATATACAGGGATGGAAAAAAAAATTCAGAGGGAAAGCTGAACACAAAGAAAATATATGTGTAGTAATCTTAGTTGCATTTCCACCCTTGATAAGCCATGCTTATGATTATTATCCTCTGTATAGTTATTGTTAACTCTTCGACATTTTTTTTTTAAAAAATTCTTTTTACTGTTTGTTTTTGATAAATACAAAATAAAGAAGAAAAAAAGAGAAAAAAAAGAAATATAAAAAAAGAAATATAAAAGAAAATGAAATAGAAAAAAAAAAGAATGCTAGGATCTGACGAGCTCAGTAATCTCAGAGACAGAAGGAAGATGCTGGACCAAACTCTTATCCACATCCTCTGAAGCATCCTCAAATAGGTTATTTATTTTCTTCCTGATTCCTGGAAGACCCTGTTGTGAACAGCATAGAGTAGAAGAGGGTAGCATTGTTTTTAAGGTGGTTAACTGCAGTATTAATGCAGATAGGTCAGACTATCCATACCAAACACAGAAACAATAACAGAACACTGAATGTTATAGACTCGAAGTATTTTCCTGGACTGGAAAAATAAATGTGGGGCTATGTTAAAGAAAGGTCTGTCCTGACGTGCTAAAAACTACCATGACAGCCCATAAAGTAATTAACCCTAACTGCTGAGAACTGTGGCCACCAAGAGTACTTATCATTGCTTCATTTTAAATTCTGAATCTGCAGTCACTGTCAACCTAAGTGTTCTTCTTTCCAGACAGAACTACTTAATATACACGCCAAGTATTAAGCTACTTTCTGTTTATAAACCCATGGCTGTCACAGGCATCTTGGTACAGTTAAGAACAGATCTTACCTTCAACTATTTCAAGTGAAACTTTTACATCTGCTAGCTACTAACCCTAACATCATTAATAACGGTAAATATTACCCATAAGATTGTAATGTATAATGTAGGCGCCAATATCAGAAGAACCTCTTTGAAATCTCTTTAAAAACATTTGTACCAACTAATAGATTTAAGATGATTAAATTGCAAAAGGCAGGACTGAAAAAAAAATTAGGTTGAACAGAATACAAGTAAATTTTGAGCTGGAGAGGTGGCTCAAAGTGTAAAAGAAATGGCTGCCAAGTCTGAGATCCAAAGTGTTATACAGTAAAATCATTACTTTACACTTAAGATATAATTTAAGACATGTATCTAAATCTGAAGCACTATCTTATTGTTTAAATATTTTCAACAATTTAAACTTCATTAGTTGTTAGCTAAGGATTTGATTCTAAAATAGGAAACTCTGCATTAAATAATAATATGGAAAATATTGCATAAGTTATCAGACTAATGAGAAAAAATGACTTATTATTTAAAAATATAATTCTTTCGTTTTTGATAATTATTTTTTAACTTTTTTCTTTTATTGTTTTTGAAGTGACAAATGATTGATTTCTAAAATATATAGAGATCTCAAGAAATAAGAGCCCAAAACCTATACTAACCCAATTGAAAAATGAGGTTCAGAACTAAAAAGGGAATTCTCAGCAGAATTATAAATGGCTGAAAGGCACATGACAAAGTGCTCAACATCTTTAGCTATCAGAGAAATGCAAATCAAAACAACTTTGTGATGCCACCTTACACCTCTCAGAATGGCTAAGGTTACAAACACAGATGACAGACAGTCTATGCTGAAGAGGATGTGGAGCAAGGAGTGTCAGCTTGTTCAGCCACTCTGGAATGCAGTATGGAGGTATCTCAGAAAACTGAGAATTAATCTCCTCAAGGATCCAGCAATACCAATATTGGGCATGTACCCTAAAGATGCACATTTGCTCTTTAGAAGCATTAGCTCAACTATGCTCATAGCAGCATTATTTGGAACAGCAAGAACCTGGAAACAATTTAAATGCCTGTCAACTGAGGAATAGATTAACAAATTGTGGTTCATCTATACAATAGAGTAAGAAAAAAATGATATTCTAAAATTTGTAGGCAAATGGATGGATATGGAGAATATCCTCCTGAACAAGTGTCACAATTCCAGAAAGATAAGCAGGGGATGTACTCACTCACTCATGGACGAGAGACAGAGAGAGAGAGAGAGAGAGAGAGAGAGAGAGAGAGAGAGAGAGAGAGAGAGAGAGAGAGAGAGAGAGAGAGAGAAGAGAGGTCATTGTACCCAAGAACTCAAGGCTAAAACATAGTTAAATGGCACAGTGCCTCACTTCTGCATTGATATCAGCTGACAGGGGTAAGTGTGAGGAAAGACTTGTTTTCCTTAAGGGTCTGCCCACAGGGAGTTTAATTATTGCTCCAGGAAATAAATGAGCAGAATGAATGAGTGATTTTGTAAATGGAGAGATCATAAGAGTGGGCATGAAACTGAGAGGACTGATAACTGTGTGTGATGGGGTGCATGATGTAAAATCATGAAATAATAAATATATAAACAAAAAATAAATCAATATTAAACTTTATATAAAAAAAGCTAAACATTCAGAATAGATTAAAGAATCACACAGTAAGAAAACTTCTCTTTTTTCTAAAATACATGTAACAAAAAATAAAATTTAAAGCTCCTCAACTAGGTTAGGCATAATTACAGTTAAAGAGAGCACAGTAGGTCACAGCTAATGCCCACAGATGCACTATGGCCAACAAAAATTTCTGCTAAACAACCCTTCTACAATCAAACCAGAAGTTTTGTATTGTTGTGATTTTTGTGTGTGTGTGTGTGTGGGGGGAGTTAAATCACTTTATTCACCCATGTTCTTTCAAAGAAACAAGAATGTTTTTGCTTAAAGTCCACTAATCCTTTTGGGTTTGTGTGTCCTCTTAATTCTCAAGTTTTCTTCTCCTGACTTAGCAGGCAAAAATAAAGTAATGAGCATTTTAAAACATAAGTTTATCTTGAAGTAGCTCCGATGAGCAGTGCTGGTGTAAAAGATCTTTTTTTCTGATTTAGATTTATTATTATGAAAAAAACCCCAAAACTTAATAGTTTCAAATAGAATATATGTAATTATCTCTGTAAAATAATTTAATAATTTAAGCTGTTATGTCTGTTTATGAAGTTGACTATACATTGTACAAATATTTAATACACAATGTATTTTACCTGCTCAGGAAGAGAAAAATTGTGGATATACTTTATAAAATATCAAGACGATATCCCAGGTAGCTAAATGGTAGTATTTTCACATTTTAGAAATATACATATTCTAAAATGTCTTTATTGGTTTTAACATATTTAATTTCACATACTATTTATGTACATAGTATAGGACAAAGTCAGGTATTTGCTTTTATAGCTATTGATGCTTAATCCATTTTCTTTACTAAAGTCCCTATTGAATTTCTTCTCTGTGGTCATACACTGTTCCACATCAGTAGTTTCCAAAGATTTTTGTTGAGTGAGAGAAGTCATTGAAAATGACAGTTGCTAGAAAGGTTAGACTAGAAGTGATATCCTCACTAATCCTTGTGAAAGCCAGAAGTTTATACCACCTCACAAGAAAATGGCATTCTTACCTATTTAATCATAAAATAATATGGCTTTTTCTATTTACAAATTGTTTAAAACACACAACTTTTTCTTGAAAGTCTTCTGTGTTTTTTGATGATGGTATTAAAAATAATCATCCTATACAACCGAACTACGAATAAAAATATTGTTGCAAGATACTTAAATCTTTCTTACTAAGAAATCTCATAGAGTTGTGGAGAAGAGAGAATGACCTGATTTGGTGGGAGGGGGAAGGGACCTTGAATAAGAATATACAAGGGTAGAAAGTGTTACTTCTTTGTTAATAATAATAAAATAAAATAAAAAAGAATAAAAAGAAAGTATAACACTTTGCATTCATTTATGAAGCTACATTCATTTTAATTTATAGAAATTCAATTTAATCTCTTATCCAACCTGCAAGTATTTCTTTTTTTTCTTTATTTATTTTGTATTTATCAAGAAAAACAGTAAAATGAATTTAAAATGCTGATAAGTTAACAATAACTATAAAGAAGATAAAAATCATAAGCATGACTTATCAAGGGTGATAATGCAAATAAGATTGCTACACATATATTTACTTTGTGTTCAGCTTTCACTCTGAACTTTTTTTTCCATCCCTGTATATCCCCATTCAAGGTCCCTTTCCCCTCCTGCCACATCAGGTCATTTTTTCTTCTCCACAACTCCCCATCAAATATTTCTTTTATAGAAACTGAAAGGATTGTGCTGACAAATAGAAGTGCATTTTCTTTTTTTGTTATTCTTAAAATATTTAAGTGGTGTGTGTGCATATCTACATATGCATATATATTTTAAACAAACGGTTTATGTAAAATAAAAAGTAGCTATGGTTGCTTTATAAATATTGAAAATGATTACTTGCAGTAAGAAACAAATGTGTCATTTAATAAACTATATACTACAACAACTTTGTGTTCTTATATTCTATATAATCTCTGAAGAAGCAAAAACATTAATTACATTTTTTACTTAAGACAAGTACCCAAAGTATAAATTGAGTTGGACTTTTTTTTTACTCATTCTAACAACAAGCATTTAAACTCAAAATCTAGACTAAACTTGTGTATTCAGCCTAATTTTTTAAAGTAAATCTCAACAGAAATATCTATAAATGTTAACAAATTTTACTGAAACAAATTCAAGCAATAAAATTATGCAATTATAAAATGGAGTAGAGAGCTAAGCAGAGAATTTGCAACAGAAGAACCTCAAATTGCCATAAGAAATTCAAAGAAATGTTTAACATCTGTAGCCATTAGAAAAATGCAAATCAAAACAACTCTGAGATACCTTCCTTAACCTGTCAGAATGGTTATGATCAAAAACACTGTTTACAGCCTATGGTGGACTAAATACAGAGTAAGGAAAATATGTACCTATTGCTGGTAGAAAGGTAAACTTGTAAAACCACCTTGGAAATCAGTATGTCAGTTTCTCAGAAAACTGGTAATCAATCTTTGCTATGATCCAGCAATACCACTCCTGGACATACACCTAAATGATAGACATTCTTACCCCCAAAATATTTGTTCAACTATGTTTATAGCAGCATTATTCATTATTCATAATAGCCAAAACCTGAAAATGACCTTGATGCCCCTCAACTGAATAATAGATTTTAAATATGTGGTACATTTACACAATTGAGTACTACTCAGCAGGAAAAAAAAAGACATCCTGAAATTTGCAGGCAAATAAATAGAACTAGAAAGAACTCATTCTGAGTGAGGTAACACAGACCCAGAGAAAGACAAAAATGGTATGTTCTTACTCATAATAACATTTTATACATAAAGCCAAGGATAACCAGGCTACCATCCTCAGCCCCCAAGCAGCTAAGTATGAAGGAGAAACATAAGGGAGATATCCATGGACCATCATAGAAAGGGGAAATAGAAAAGGTTTCCAGAGTAAATTAGGACCTTAGGTGGGTGAGTATGAAGGGCGACAGGAAGAGAACATAAGGAAATTAGATGGTAGAGTTGGTGGAGGAACAGAGAGGGAAATATCCCTCTGCCAGGGAAATATCCAAGAACCCACAAAGATGACCTCAGCTAAGACTTGAAGCAATAGTGTAGTGTCAAAAATGATCTTCCCCTATAATCAAATTGATAACCACCATAATTGCTGTTATAGAACTTTTATTCAGAAACTGATTGAAGCAGAGATCCACAGCTAAGTACTAGGTTCAGCTTTCTGTTCAATCAAAGAGAGTGGAGGATTATATAAGCATGACCCTCTGGTGTCTGGGACAGAGTGGGAGTCAGATGGATTCAGACAGCGAGGTTCCCAGGTCTAGAGCAGAGTGGGAGGTGAGCAGGTTCCTGCCCCTGGGCATATATGAAAAACCATGAGAAATCTCACACAAGAGACCTAATAACTCAGCTGAAGGCTTTAAAACAACTAGAAAGTCAACAAGATAGACAAACCCTTATTCAAATTAACCAAAAGACAGAGAGAGTATTCAAATAGCAGAATTTGATTTTCTAACTACATCAAGAAATTTAAGTAGATTCAATAATTAATGCTTATAAAATGGTGTAACTTAGAAATCTAAGTCTGTTCAATGAAGTCATTTACTGTTCTTACTCTTTCCCTGGTGGACCAGTAAATATCCGGAGCTGTTTTCATTATAATTTCTATGACAGTGTCCTTGAAGATGATAAACATTATCCTCATTTCTTTAATGATAAAGGCATGCTGGAAAAAGGCTTTTTGAGTAACATACATACATACATACATACATTCATATATATATATATATATATATTAAGTACCAATAACATTTGCAGACTATTGCCTCATTTATTTGGAGAAAAACTTACCCAAGACTTAAAGGATATTTTAGATTATAAGACAAAACATCATAGCAGGCAATATGCTGTTTCTCATTTCATTTTGGGAGACTTGTTGTGGTCAGTGTCTTACTTGAACTAAATTAAAACACACTTTATGCTTGTGATTACATAAAACATTAATTCAACATTGACACAGAACCATAAACAATAGCTAAAAGCTCTTATTTCAGTAACCCTTCTTTTCTCTTTATTTGATTTAGGTGCTCAGACATCCAATAAAGCCATTGAGAGCATAATAATGCAGGACCTATGACCCCCTATGAATCAAAAAAGCTTTATAAATATTTTATTAAATAATATTGCATTGTTTCACTCAAAATATATTATCAAGGGAATGCACTTTCAAGAGCTTTAATGGAGCAGGTGATGTTATTATTCTATAGCAGATGACAATGTAGGATGCTGTAATACCAGTAGTTTGACCAAAATATAAGTTTATATTCAAGACAAAATTACAACACAGAAGAAAATTATCTCAATGAATTTGGAAATGAAATATAAGATCTTGTAAATCAAAATGAGAAACTGAATCTTTACAGTGAACTATGTCTGGGTCAGGGAATAAGCTAAGAAAGAATTCAAAGACTTTTTGGAATTTAATGAGAATAAATTCACAACATACTCAAACTTATGGGACATGATGAAAACAGACTTAAGAGGAAAGTTCATAGCACTAGATGCCTATATGAAAAACCAAGAATGATCTCACACAAGAGACCTAACAGCTCAGCTGAAAGCTTTAGAAAAATTAGAAGCAAACTCACCTAGAAGAAGTAGAGGGCAGAAAATAATTAATCTTAGGGCTGAAATCAGTACAATGGAAACGAAGAGAACAATACATAGAATGAATGAATCAAAAAGTTGGTTCATTGAGAAAGTCAACAAGATAGACACAACCTTATCCAAACTAACCGAAGAGAGAGAGTATTCAAATTGCAAGAATCAGAAATAAAAAGGAGTACATAACAACAGACCCCCCCAGAAAGTCCAGAGAATTATTAGGTCATACTTTGAAAATCTATACTCAACTAAAATGAAAAACATAAAAGAAATGGACAGGGATGAGTTCCAATTACCAAAATTAAACAAGAACAGATTAAAGACCTAAGTAACCTTTAATACCAAAGGTAATTAAAGCTGTTATTAAAAGTCTCACAAATAAAAACAGCTCAGGACCAGATGAATTTACTGTAGAATTATAACAGACATTCAAAGAACTAATACCAATACTCAGTAAACTGTTCCATACAGTGGAAACTGAAGGAATGTTGCCAAACACTTTTTATGAGACAGCAATCACCCTGATACCCAAGCCACTTAAAGATGCAACTAAGCAAACTGCAGACCAATCTCCTTCATGAACATTGATGCAAAAATACTCAACAATTCTGGCAAGCTGAGTATAACAATATATATAAAAAAGTTATCCACCACAAACAAGTAGGCTTCATTTAAGGAATGCAGGGATGGTTCAACATATGAAAAACTATAAATATCATCCATCATATAAATAAACTGACAGAAAAAAACCCCCACATGATCACCTCCTTAGATGCTAAAAAAGCCTTTGACAACACCCAACACTCTTTTGTGATAAAGGTACTGGAGAGATCAGAAATACAGGGAAATTTCCTAAATATAATAAAGGTGATTTACAAGAAGCCATCGGCCAACATCAAACTAAATGGAGAGAAATTCAAAGCAATCCTGCAAAATCTGGAACTAGACCAGACTGTCCCCTCTCCCCTTATCTATTCAATATAGTTCTCCAAATTTTAGCCAAAGCAATAAGTTACCAAATGAGATAAGGGGATATAATTTGCAAAAGAAGTGAAACAATCTCAATTGGCAGATGACATGATTGTATACATAAGTGACCCACAAAATTCTACCAGAGAACTTTTACAGCTGAAAAACATCTTCAGCAATGGAGCAGGATACAAGATTAACTCAAAGAAATAAGTAGCCTTCCTATACATTAAAAACAAACAGGCTGATAAAGAAACAAGGGAAATATCACCCATTATAATAGCTGCAAATAACATTAAATACATCAGTGTAATGATAACCAAAGAAGTAACAGTTCTGTTTGACAAAAACTTTAAATCACTGAAGAAAGAAATTGAAAATGATATCAGAAAATGGAAAGATCTCCCATGTTCTCATATAAGTAGGATCCACATAGTAAAAATAGCAATCTTACCAAAAGCGATCTACAGGTTCAATGCATTCCCTTCAAAATCCCAACACTATTTTTATAGACCTTGAAAGAACAATACTCCATTTTATTTTGAATAACAGGAAAGCCAAGATTACTAAAATATTTTGCTTGATAAAAGAACCTCAGAAGGCTATTACAAATAGTGCTGCTATGAACATAGTTGAGCTAATGCATTTTAAGTGTGAATGTGCATCTTTAGGGTACACTCTCAGTTGTGGTATTTCTGGATCCTTGGGGAGATAGATTCCCAGTTTTCTGAGATACCACCATACTGCATTCCAGAGTGACTGAACAAGCTTACACTCCCAACAACAATGGTGGAGTGTTCCCCTTGCTCCGCAACCTCTTCAGCACAGGCTGTCATCTTTGTCTTTTATCTTAGCCAATCTGACAGGTGTAAGGTAGTATCTTAAAGTTGTTTTGATTTGCATTTCTCTGATGGTTAAAGATGTTGAGCACTTTTTTAAGTGCCTTTCAGCCATTTATAATTCTTATGCTGACAAGTCCCTTTTTAGTTCTGAACACCATTTTTTGATTGGGTTATTTAAGGTTAAGAGCTCTAGTTTCTTGAATTCTCTATATATTTTAGAGGTCAGTATTCTGTCACTGGTAGCATTGATGAAAATCTTTTCAAATTCCGTAGGCTGTCGTTTTGACTTACGGACTGTGTCCTTTGCTTTACAGAAGCTTCTCAGTTTCAGGAGGTCCCACTTATTGATTGTTTTTCTTAGTATCTATGCTACTGGTGTTATTTTTAGTTAGTGGTCACCTGTGCCAATGTGTTGGAGGGTATTTCCTACTTTATTTTCTATTAAGTTAAGTGTAGCTGGATTTATATTGAGGTCTTTGATCCACTTGGATTTGAGTTTTGTGCAGTGTGATAGGCTTGGATCTATTTGCATTTTTCTACACACTACCATCCATCTATGCCAAAACCATTTGTTAAAGATACTATCTTTTTTCCATTAAATATGTTGGGCCTCTTTGTCAAAGATCAGGTATTCATAGGTGTGTGGGTTAATGTCATGATTTTCAATTCGATGTCATTGATCTACAATGGATTAACAAACTGTGCTACATCTATACAATGGAGTACTACTCAGCACTAAAAGAAAATGATATCCTAAAATTTGCCCGCAAATGGATGGATTTGGGGAATATGTTCCAGTGAGGTATTATAAACTCAGAAAGATAAGTAGGGGATGTACTCACTCCTTGTGGACTTTAAACAAAAAGCAAAGCATTCCCAAGCTGCAAACCACAACCACTGAACAGCTTGCGATCTGAAAGACCTTGGACTGGCACCTTGGAGCCCATTTCCTCCAGAGGAACACCTGACCCAGTCTTGAAGTTGGATGAGGAAAGTAGATTTGCCTGGAGTGGATGCTGAACTAAGCTACTTTGCTACTTCAGGATCACCTGCCCTTGCTTGGGAGGATATAAGGAAATGGGGAAAAGAGAAAATGGCTGGGAGGGGCAGAAGGAGGAAGGGACTTTGAACAAGGGGATACATGGATAGAAAATAAAGCTTTAATCATAAGAAAAAAACCTGAGGAGGCCTCACCATCTCCTGCTTCACTACTTCAAGTTATACTGTAGAGCTACAGTAATAAAAACAGCCTAGTATGGGCATAAAAACAGATTTGTGAATCAATGAAATTGATTTGAAGACCCAGACATTAACCTATACACATATGAACACATGATTTTTGACAAAACAGTAAAAAATATTCAGTGGAAAAAAGATAGTATCTTCATCAAATTGTGTTGGCATGACTGAATGGCAGTATGTAAAAAAATGAAAATAGATCCAAGCCTATCACTCTGCACACAACTCATAATTAATTAGAGATGACAGGGTAGTTTCACAAATTAACCTGCAATGACTTTGAGTGGATGCATAATACTTGCATAAGATCAAACTAGTCAAAATACCAGCCTTGATGTGGAAGGGTTTTATGATGTTTTGCTACTATTTGAGGACATATTTTCAATTGATGACTGCTAAGGTAGAGACCATCCATGCTCAAAGATGTTGCTTATGAGAGCTACTCAGGTTGCATTAGATAGTTCTACACCTTAGCCAATATGCAGTTGTAAACAGACTCAGTGGGTTTAAAAAATGAAATAAAAGATGTAGATAGGGAGGATACCTGCTTGGTGTGTAGAAAATGGCATGCTGATTTGATAAAAATGTACATGCTTATGTAAATTTTTCAAAAATATTAACTTTAAATTATTGATTTCTGTCACATGTTTATATATAAGAGTATATTTTACTTTATTGAGATATCCAGACACATAAAATGCAATTCAGAATCTTTTTTTAAAACTTTATTTATTTATTTATTTATTTGCCTTGGTGTTTGCCTGGAACTGGAACTACAGATATTTGTTAGCTGCCATGTGGGTGCTGGGAATCGAACCGGGGTCCTCTGGAAGAGCAGCCGGTGCTCTTAACCGCTGAGCCATCTCTCCAGCCCCACAATTCAGAATCTTATGTGGCACTAAAATTAAAACATGTATGGGAACAGAACTGGGCATAGTGTGCATCATACTAATGCAAAATTATTTTTGCTGAATTACTACCACATCAAAAATTTCTGAAATAACTCTTCACTTCTGACAGGGAGGCAAATAGTCTGAGTACAGATCTTCACATTTCCATCTGTTGCTCCATATTCAGTGTCTCAATCTCATCCTGAAGGATTCAACAGAATCTCTACAACTGACAACCAGTCTCTTGTAAAGCCCACAGATGTTCCCCTTTCTAACATGCCAATTGCCTCTCATGCTGTATCTCACCCCATGCTCCAACCCCATCAGGCCCTTCCTTTAAATACATAGATTACCATTACTTCTGCTTCTGCTTCTCCCTGACTAATTCACTAGTCTCATCTCCATCTCTGCAATAAAACACCAGCTACAGACTTTCTTCCCTCATCCTCTATCTTCTGGAAATATAACACTAATTCTTCAAACTAGTCAATACTAAATAACTCTCTTCTAAAGTAAAATTGGGGAAACACAGAAATAAATAAATTACAGACATTTTACAATTAAATGAACAGAAATGCACAACATGTTTAAACTTATGAGACCCACATGAAGGCAGTTCTAAGAGGCAAGTATGCATAAATAAGTGTCAATGTTTTTTGAAAAAATGAGATCTCTTATCAACAATTTAATAACATGCCTGAAAACTCTAAAACAAAAACAAGAAACTACTACTCCAAACAGGAATAGATAGCAAAATAATAAAACTCAAGTCAGAAATTAATATGCAAATTTAAAATATAATGTAATAAAAAATTGGTTCACTTTGACAAAGTCAATACTGCTGAAAGTTTTTTACTCAAGTTAACTAAAAGGCTGAAAAAGAATATTAAAATAATAAAATCAGAAATAAAATGGGGTATTTAATGACAACTACTGTATGGTAATGAACACTAACATCTTGACAGAGACAACTTATGCAATAGAAGAATATTTATACTAACTATTCATCTGAAAGATATAAATATATATCTCCATATCCCAAGACTCTAGCTATCAAGAAAAAGTAGATATGGATTTATTTGCATGAACTTGAGCAAATATGAAGTAGGAAACTGCCTTGAACCTATTGGCACAGGAGACAACTACTTTCAGAGAACATCATAGTATACATGCTAATATCAAGAATTAACAAATAGGACCTCATGAAACTGAAATTGTTCTGTAAGGCATAAGATACCATCAATAGGACAAAAAAAATCAGCCAATTTAATGAAAAGAGATCTTCACCAACTCCACATCCAACAGTAGGCCTATTTCCACAACATAAAAAAAACCTCAAGTAACTAGAAAAAAAGAGCAAAGTATCAAACTAAAAATGACATGCAGATATAAAAAGAATTACCAATTGAAAAATCTCAAATGGCCAAGAAACTCTAAAAGAGATTTCCAACATCCTTAAACACCAGGGAAATGCAAATCTAAACAACTCTCATATTCTAACTTATATCTATCATAATGGCTAAGATTCAAAATACAAATGACTGTAAATCATCATGGAAAGTATGTGGAACAAGGGAATACTCATTAACCAGTAGCAGGAGTAGAAATTTGTACAGTCACTTTGGAGATTATTATGATAATTTCTTGTAAAACTGGGCATCAGTCTACCCCAAGACCTAATTATACCAGTTATTATATTTGGCATATAACCAAAGGATGCCCAATGATACTATAAGGACACTTGCTCAACTATGTTTATAGAGGCTTTGTTTGTAATAGTTAAAGCTTGGGAAAAAACTAATTAATGGATAAAGAAAATGTGGTTCTTCTATACAATAATATTCCAGTTGATAAATGCAATGACATTATGAAGATAAAGGGCAAATGAATAGAAGTAGTAAAAGTCATTGTGAGTGAGATAACCCAGACTCAGAAACAGAAACAAAGTGCATACTTACTTATACATGGATATAACTGTAAAATAAAGAATAAGTATACTGCAATGTACAGCCTTGGAGGGACTAGATAACTAAATATTCAAGGGAAACAATGAGACTTCTACAGGAAGGGGAAATAAATACAAGAGATTTTGACAAAGGACTGCAGGCAGGTGGGAACAAAAATAATCAGGTTTGGGAAAAGGGAGATAAAAGAGTACAGTACTGAAAGAATCTGCTGGAAAGGAGAGGCAATTTTGACATCAAGTAAGTACCTGGCCAAAGGGAACCTCTGACAAATCTACATTAAGGACCCCTGCAAAGAATATTAGCAATAGCTGAAACATATCCTGAATTGGTCATCTGTGACTACAAAAGTCTCTCAGTGGGAAGGAACCCAGTCACATAGCCACTGGACTATAATCTGTCTTGCCTATTGACTATGTTAAGGTAAGGGTGACCTAGAGATTGAGGGAGTAATCAACCAATGACTGGTCTAGCCGAAATCCCATGCCAGGAGAGTAAATCCACCCCTGAAAATGTATGGAGCATCAAGACCTACACGCTGGATGACAGAAAGAAACAAACATGGCTGCAGGGGCTGGAGAAGAGTCGATATAATGATGTCTAAACTGTATTCTCAGATTGGTGCCTAGCTCAAAACTCAGCAGTGAGACTTCAATCAGTAAATGATGGAAACAGATGCAGACCCACAGCCAAACATTAGGTGGAGATCAGGGAATCATGCAGAAGTGGAGGTGATAGGATGATAAGAGCCGGAGGGGTTAAAGATACCAAAAGAAAACCCCTAGAATCAACTAACTTGGTCTCACAGGGACTCAGAGACTGAACTGACAAAGACAGGCTCAATGGAACTGACCTAGGCCCTCTCCATTTATATTACATTTGTTTAGTTTTGTCTTCTAGAACTCCTAAGAGTGGGAGTAGCGGCTGTGTCTCATAGCCTGGCTTTTGGAAGTCCACTCCTCATACTGGGTCACTTTTTTCGGCATTAATACATGGGAGATACTTTAACTCACTACAACTTGATTAGCCATGTTTTCTTTATTTATGGGAAGAATGCCCTTTCTTCAACAGAAACCATGGAGGAGTAAATTAGGGGTGGAGACAGATGGTGGCAGGCTGTGAAGAGACTGAGAGAAGTAAAGGGATTAGAAACTACAGCCCGAATATAAAGGGGGAAAAATAATAAAAGGAAGAAAGGTGAAGGAAGAAAATTAAAACCAACAACTAAGAAAAACGTAATGCTTTTCTTCTTCTTCTTCTTCTTCTTCTTCTTCTTCTTCTTCTTCTTTTAAATGGGGTAAAGTATTAAACAGAATTCTCAATAGAAGAAATCAAAATAGCTAAGAGCTAAAAAAAAAAAAAAAAAAAGAATGGTTAACACCAAGCCAGCCACAAACCCTTTATCTGCTATGGTGTGTTGCCCAGAAAATATTCTAGGGCAATGTTGGCACAAGCCTTGTGAAAATAACCCACCAATTACTAATTTGACTTAGCTCCTACTATGGGAGATAGAACCCTTATAGGATCCTGCTTGGATATCTAAGAATCTGAGTTTAGGGAACACAGGGATCTAGGGTAAAACTAAATAACACTGGTCTACTTTTTTTATTTAATTTTTTCCCATACCCACTACTTCTCTCCTTCTTGTTCCTTCTCCAAGTCCTCCCACAGACTCTCCCTCCACATTTTCACTCCCCAGAGAGGGCAAAGAATCCCAATTCGGGCTTGCATATTTAGTTGAGGTTGGACCTAGTCACTCCCCCAAGTATCAAGATTAAGGATGAGAAAGGTGATTTCCTCCAAATCATGGGCTCCAAAAAGCCAGTCCATGCACCTGGGATAGACTGGTCCGAGGACAAGAGACTTCAGGAATTGCCCATATATTTTGACTTTCAATCTTGCTCAGAGGGTTCAGATCCATTTCTGAAGGTTTGACAGCTGTCATTTCACAGGGCAGCCTACTCCATGGATCTCCTCATGATGATTCTGATCCCTCTAATCATGCAATCTCTCCTCCTTCTCTTCAGCTGAACCAGGAGCTCAACCTGTTGTTTATCTATGGATCTCTGCACCTGCCTCCATTAACTGCTATATGAAGGTTCTATAATGGCTATGCACTATTGCTTGGAGTCCTAGCTAGGCTCCTCTCCTGGGTTCTTGGGTGTTTCCAAGTATCAGGTTTCTTCCTAATCCAATAGTGGCTAACTCTATTAGCATATCCACTTCTTTGCTCTCTCTTTCTGTTGCCCCCCCATTCTCTCATGTTCTCTTCTCACTTCCCCTTGCTCCCTTCCCCTGTATGATCACAATTTTCTCAGGATAACTTCTTATCAACTATGTTCACAGGAACGTTACTTGTAATAGTCAGAAACTGGAAACTATCTAGAAGGTCCTCAACTGAAGAATGGATTAAAAAATGTGGTATGTTTACACAGTGGTACATTTACTTAGCAGGAAAAAAAATTGACATCCTGAAATTTGTAGGCAAGTGGATGGACCTAGAAAGTATCATCCTAAGTGAGGTAACACAAGCCAGGAAGATAGATGTGGTATGTACTCATTCATAAGTGGGTTTTAGAAGTAAAGCAAAAGACAACCAGGCTAC
Source organism: Sigmodon hispidus (assembly GCA_004025045.1). NCBI lineage: Eukaryota > Metazoa > Chordata > Mammalia > Rodentia > Cricetidae > Sigmodon > Sigmodon hispidus. The sequence continues at coordinate 147,473 of PVIH01003292.1, read as the reverse complement.
AATCCACAATCACCCTCAAGCCCCAGGATGCTAGATAACAGGAGGAAGTTCAGAGAGATATCCATAGATTCCCCCATGGGAAGGGAAAATAAAGAAGATCTACAGAGAAAATTACATTTTTTAAAGATAGTGACATAATGACAGTGATACTCTGGTGTACTCATACTTCAGTACTTTATGCAGCCATCATCAGGGAAGGTTCCTCTTGCAGCACATTGAGGCAAATTTGGAGACCACAACAAGATATTATGCAGAGAGTTAGATGCCTTATATCACTCAACTCTGAGTGGGACATCATAATAGATCCATCTCTTCAAAGATCATAGACCCCCCAAGGAACTGGAAACAAAAAGATTTAAAGAGCAAAACAAAAGGATACCAGAAGAAATAGGTCCTTTAAAATCAATATGATCAAAGCATATGTGAACTGCAGAGGCATAGGGACTGCAAGGGTGTACATCATGTCCTCTGAATGTATGTTATGGCTTCAAGTTTATGACCTTATGTAGACCACAACCAGATATTATGCAGAGAGTTAGAGGCTTTGTAACACTCAGCTCTGAATGGGATGTGACAATAAATCCCTCTCATCAGAACTCAAGGATTCCCAAGGAAGTGGAACCAAAAGATTTAAAAGAGCAAATTATGAAGAAAAAAAAATGAGAACTACTAGATTAAATGGTGATACTTAAAAATATAAATACCATATCTAAATAAATAAATGATTGAAATAAATCTAAAAAAGTCGTATTGATCTATGGAATGGCAACTTCCTAACTTTCAGACAATGCTTAGTTAAAAATAACCATGTAAACTCAGAATACAATTTATGGGAAAAAGAAGTTCCCATAAGAAGAAAACCTGAATAATAGTGTTATAAAAAGCTTTCTAACCAATTGGATCTGTCAGGAGTGGAGACTGATCTAAGCAATATTGGGACAGTGGGACCTTGGGACTGCCTGCTGCCTGCCCAGAGAGGGGATGGGGAGTTGTGGAGAAGAGAGAATGACCTGATGTGGTGGGAGGGGGATAGAAACTTGAATAAGGATATACAAGGATAGAAAGTGTCACTTCTTTGTTCATAATAATAAAAGAAAAAAAGAGAAATAGTTAAAAAAAAAGCTTTCTAATCTTACCAAAAATTGTAGTGCTTTCATCACATAAATGTTTAGAAGAAACCTGAAAACATAATACATTTATGGACTATTTTAAGAAATTTATGACAACACTGAAATTTTATAATTTTTAATTTTATATTCTTGCAGAAGGATATATACATTGTAAATGATAAATGAGATGCCTTAGTAAAAACCTCTTTTGGGATCCTGGTTTTATACATAAATGTGTAGTTGATGATAAAATGAGAGGAAGTGATCTCTGACTCATTTCTTGCTGTGTCAGAAGAGTTCTCAATTATTTTCAATTTATCAGAATGTCTTATGTGCAAAAAGCTTGTTAAATAGCTTTTGAGACACAATCTATAATACAAAAACATAAAATGGGAAGGAAAATTGCTGTTCATATTTTCGCTTCTTATGCTTTATTTATTATGCTAAGGTTTTTATTAAAAAGTACAAATGTGTTACTAAACAGCAGCATTAGATAATTTCAGTCATATGAGATGTCTCAAATCATATATGCAGTTCTCTGTAGTATATTTAGGAGTTGAACAACAGAAATGTATATAAGTCACTCTATATGTTACTAAGTCAAAGAATGTCTCCACAGAACTAAAGAATCACATGAGAATAGCTAGCTCAGGAATACAGACTTCCTAAGATCATTAGTATATGGCTTGATTTGACAAAGACTACTAATGCTTTGAAAAAGCATAGTTATTTATTTGTCATAAAGACACAATCTGAAAGGAGAAAAGTATTATGGTTTTACAAAATAGGTTTGACAGTATACTTTGAAGGAGTTCTTTCATCCTTTTAGATTCATTAGGCCTCATCATAATAGATACACAGATCTTATTTTTTCTTATGTTCGGTAAAACATAAAAAGTAAAGCCTCTGCGGATGTTATCTGTCATGACCTTGTTTGATTCAGTAAGAAATGACAAGTGTTCTATATTAGTATCAATATATATACATGGTAGAATGTGAGGGATAAATTCCATGATACTTTCAGGCTGTAGATATGACTTATCTTAAAAAGCAAACAAATTTTCAACAAAAATAGAATTGGTATCACTATCCCCCATTCTTTTCTTTCTCAAGTGCCCTTCATTAAGTCCCTTCTGTATTCCCCAATTCTCAAGAGGATAGCCTTTTTTCCTTGATTACTACTGTTATGTGTTATGTGGATCCTGTGTGTGTGTGTGTGTGTGTGTGTGTGTGTGTGTGTGTGTGTGTGTGTTTCTTTATGTGTGCACAAAAAATACAGACATATAATGAGTTGAGTTCTTTTTGGTCATTATTATATGTTAGGGCAGATATGACCATTAGAAAACAGTTTACCATAATCATTTTTGTAGTCCAGCATAATTCCTTACTATATTATAATTGTTATACATGAGTCCTTTAATTGATTGTTTGATACACTGTTGTCTTGACTAAAACTCTATATATACACATATGTGCATATATGTGTGTTTGTGTGTATATATGCCTGTGTGTGCACATGAATGTGTGTGCAGACTTCTCAACTTATACTGTCAATTGTATCAAGCTTCTCTAGAAAGAAAAGAGCTTCTCAATTTATACTGTCAATTATATCAAGCTTCTCTAGAAAGAAAGGAAAGCATTGTCTCTCCTAAACTGCAACAATGTAACATATAACAGGATCATCCTATAATCATAGACTGGAAGGAACTCTATCAGTGACTATATTGCTTTGTTGTCAACAGATATTCTGGAAAGTCTCCATAGAAAGCATTATTTTGGAAAACTCAGCAGGTTATAATCATTACAGAGGAACAAAAGACAGGTTAAAACAACTTGAATAATGTCCATCTTTCCCCCTTCTAGTCTTCAATTTATTAAAAGGCTGAAAGAAGGTCATTATAACAAGGGTGTCCTGAGTATTGCCTTGAAAATAAAATTCCTCTTAACTGTGGCAAATTTAACTATAACTCTGTTATTTCCTTATGTGTTTTTCTACTTTAGGGAAGATAAACCATACAGTGAACTGAGACTGCTGTATATACATGAGCTTCTGTATTAGATATGCAGATATCCATCTTTCCCAAATGGATTCATACTCTTGAACCGATGTTGACTTCATTATCCATCAACCAATAAATAAAATACACTAAAACGTTCCTGATCCATTGATATGATATGTAACAAAATGTTCCTTCAGAAAAGTTGTGTAGAAAAACAGTACAAAATAGGCTCATTTACATGATCCTTTACTTTACCTTGTATCTTATCTCTTAAATATATATAGCCGAAAAAGTATTGGAACACTTTGGAAGTTCATATAAACTGCCAGCATAGACAAAAAAATCATGCTTAAAGGCCTTAATTGCATTTTTCAATTGTAGTAGTTATTTATAAATCAAACAGGAGTCTCCTGAAATATTGATATCCAAAGTAAATAGCCTGTGCAAAAGGTAGAACTAAATGAAAATGAAATTTCCTCATACTCAGATATACCATCGTTCATTTTATATTATGGTGTTCTCATCCTATATTTAGTATCTAACCATTAATAAAGAAATATTTCATTACAACAAAAGTATCAGTGCAACTTTAATTTGACTAAAATTTAAATAAGTGAAAAGCACTTTATTTAAAACATGTATTTGTTTTTAGTGTATTTGTGAGTGTTTCCTTGCATAAATATTCATGCAATAAGTGTAGTCCTGGTGTTCATGAAATGGAGAAGAGAGCACTGGATTCCCTGAAACTAGAAATTGGGCTTTGGAAGTTGTCATATGAGTTCTGAGAAACAAACTCATGATTTCTACAAAAGCAGAAATGGGGTGAGAGTTAAAGTTTGCATTATAAATATTCTCATCTTCAAAACAATAAAATATCACTAGGATCAAAAATATGTTGGAACTTCAGTTAGATATCTATCGTGCAAATCCCACTGCAATGTCCTTTTCCACAGCTTATATACTCCTTTTATCTAAAGGAAACTTCTACTAGATAAGGAGGTATAACTTATTAATACAAACCCATAAAGATAAGCAGGAGATGTACTTAGTCATTAGTGGACTCTAAACAAAAAAGCAAAAAGCAAAGCATGTCAAAGCTGCAAACCACAACCACTGAACAGCTTGGGATCTGAAACACCTTGGACCAGCACCTTGGAGCCCAGTATCTCCAGAGGAACACCTGACCCAATCTTGATGTTGGGGTGAGGAAAGCATATCTGTTGGGAGAGGATGCTGAACTAAGTCACCTTGGGACCTTCTGCCGTTACTGGGGAAGAGATGAAGTGATGGGGAGAAGAGAGAGTGATGAGGAGAGGAGGGATAAAAATTATGACTTTATTCATAATGAAAAAATAGAAAAGAGAAGATTCACTGTAATGTGGTGGCAGGTGTTTGTGATCTCACAGTGGAGAGGTTATGGCAGAATTATTTTAAGTTCAAGGCACAAGTAGACAACATAAGAAGACCAGAGGGGGAAGAAATAAGTAAGAAGAAAAAGGGAAGGAGAGGTAGAGAGCAGAAAGAGAATATTTAAAACTATTCTTACATTATTTTGTCTAATCATATTAAATCCCTACATTTAAAACATGTACAATTATTTAGAACAATATGATCCCTGACTATGCTGATTCCAATACTTGCTTCAATTGTTTATTGATGTTTGTAATCACAATTTCTATCTAATTTATTGTCATGCCAAAATGATCTAATTGTTGGCTTTTAATCATACATAGGCCAACTATTTCCATGTACCAAAAAGACTGATAAAGTGGCATGTTGGTTATCTTTCATGTCTTTTTTGTTATCTTTTATATTATATTGGTGTTCAAAACCACATGTGATTTAGTAGACACTGACACTATTCGCATATCATTTGTAAATAACAAAATTTAGTTCATCCATTTACATATTTGAAATCAATGTTAAACTGTGAATAATAACAAATAAAACAAACATCAATTAACTTTGTCAATTACATGTCTTAAATTCCTGCTAACTCGGGGCTGGAGAGATGGCTCAGAGGTTAAGAGCACTGACTGTTCTTCCAGAGGACCTGAGTTCAATTCCCAGCAAAACCACATGGTGGCTCACAACCATCTATGATGAGGTCTGGTGCCCTCTTCTGTAAAACTGTATGCATAATAAATAAATAAATCTTTAAAACAAAAAAAAAAAAAATTCCTGCTAACTCAAAATATGTGAGTTTTTATATCTATTATAAACTTATCAGTTCATATAAAGTATTAATTTTTGATAGTGTTAAGTATCATTCCTCATATGAAACTCATAATATGGTTATTTCTTTTTATTATTGAAATAAAATAAGTCCTTAGACCTCAAAGAACTTTTCCCAATATTGTTAAGTAAAAATCTTGAAAATCCCTGCAAACTCCATGCTCATAATCACATTTCACACAGTCTCCTTGACTACCATAATTACTGATAAATGGTGGAGAGTAAAACTCCTGAGTAAATAAGTAAAAGTGTGATAAATTTCTTCTGAGAGACTCTGTGTATGCTCTCATAGCAACCCAGGAGATCATTTACTATGATGGCTGCACTAATCAATTGATGCCCTACATTAACCCAGTTTGCCAAAATCTCCCAGGGAAATAAAATGACTTGCATAAAAATGTTGATTAGCAGAGTGGCCTCACACTGAGAATTTTTAAGCCACAATGTGTTTCCTTTATGGGATGTCTTCTAGATATCCCATGGGAACTGTGCACTTATTAAGCAATCAGTAAGGTTCTCCTAGATTCATCTAATAAATGTCAGATATAGCTGTACATTTTAATTATAGAAGTTAGGCATTTCTGTTACTCAGGGATCTTAGGAGCATATTCATTAGATATAAGTCATCAGAAATGTCAAGGGGTCTATGATTTCACTCAGTGGAGAAAAAATATAAAAGAGAAGTGTTATTAAATAATCATCATAAAGATAGTATGGAGAAAGATATTTATTGCTAAAATTAGATTTATAATAAATTTAATTAAAGTTTGAGCGACGGTCATTAAGCAGTAAAATATAGAACAAAACTGATAGATATTTTAAAGTATTATTTTTATTTACTGATTTATTTCTCTTTGAATTCTCTATGTATTCTGGATATTTTAAACTATAAAACATTATACTTTTTATAAAAAAATTGATAGGCTGGGAATATTGACATATAGATGTATTACAAAGCTCTAAGAAATAATTTTAAACTTTTACTTAACTATCGTGTGCTTATGAAACTATTTGATCTTTGAAATTAGTGCTTTTCAACTTTTCTAATGCTGTGATTCTTTAGTATAGTTCCTCATGTTGTATTGACCTCAAAAATGAACTTAATTTCATTGTTTCTTTACAATGTTAATATAACTACTCTTAGGAACCATATATAATTTATTTGCTGAATATCTGATGTGTAACCCACCAAAAACTTGCAGCCCACATATTGATAACCACTACTATCAACTATTAATTTCAGGAGCAATTAAATTCAGGAGCTAAATTTAAAATAGCTATATAACTAACACAAATACAAAGGTTACAAAGAATCTGCCTGGTCCAGTCAAACACATTACTTAAACTAACACTAGCTCCTCAAGATTCCAAAATGGTATGAGATTTTCAAAAAATTTAACGCAATATTATTTTCAATTACATATATAGTACTCTTTGCAAAAATATATATGCCGGTGGTACATCTACACAATAGAGTACTACTCAGAAGTAAGAAAAAATGACATACTAAAATTTGCACTATGGACGCAAATTTTATGGAAAGTGAATGGATTTGGAAAATATCCTCTTGAACAAGGTCACACAAATCTAGAATGACAAGCAGGGGATGTACTCATTAGTGGTCTTAAAGCCAAGGCATTCCTATTTCATTGAAAGTTGATGAGGGAATAAAGTGATTTAAAACATACATGCACACATACACACCAAAGTAAACAAACTTTAGACTTTAGAAGGGTTACTTAGCAGGAATTTGTTGTGGCCATAATGCATCCGTGGGCATTAGCTGTGACCCACTGTGCTTTCTTCATCTGTAGTTGAGCCTATCCTGGCTTGAGGTACCTTAGATTTTATTTTTTATGTTTCATGTATTTTAGAGAAAAGAGACAAAAAGAAGAGTTCTTTTCATTATGTAATAAACCTACATAGGATCAAACTAACTACAACTATTGTTAAACTCGAAGCTGTGTTTATCAAGTTTCTCTCTTTAGAAAATCCTCAATGCTGTATTTTTATAAAGAAATTTCAATAAAAATGTGTCTTTTATATAGTAATAGATGTTGGTAAATAAATAAATAATAACTATATATGCAGTTTAGTCTTAATTTCAGTCAAGTTGAAATAGCTGTTTATTTGCATGAAATTTTAAACTAGATATTGAAAACATGGGTATAAAAGTTAAAGACACTTAGATAAGACATCCCCTATAATCAAATGAATAAGCACTAAGTGTCATTGCAGAACCTATATCCAACAATGAGGTGGAGGAGAGATCCATGAGTGAGCACTGGTCTGAGCTCCTGGTCCAGCTGAGAGCAGGGGAGAAGAGTCTATATGAGCAAGGGGAGAGGGATTGTGAGAAAATTCCCAGAGTGATGGCTGGATGTAGCTCTGTGGAGCTCCTTGAACTAAGAACAGCCACTGGGGGACCATTGGAAAATGAGCAGGAACCTCCATGGGTAGGCAACTGTCGATTGCATGGGCAGTATGTGGAGCCTAGAAAGGTGGAATCAGATTGTGTTCTTGTCTGTGTGGGGCAGGCTGGCACCTGGGAGCCCATTCCCTTCAGAGAAACACCTAACCTAGTCTTGATATTGGAATGAGGAAATCAGACTTGCCTGCTGAAGTAAATGCACCATGCTGAGCTGACCCACCTTGGGACTTCTTTCCCTTTTAAGGAAGGGGATGGGGGGATGAGGAGAGGGGAGGCTGAAAGCTGACTGGAAGGGATTGGGAGGCAGAAAGGGAGGAGGAGCAGGAGGATTCATGGATAAAAAAGACTATTTTATAAATAAAAAATAAAAGTTAAATGTAGCAAAAATCTATTGAGGTGTGGAAAGTGTGAATAATAGAAATACTGTGAGAAAATAAATGACCTTTTAATGTAGAAAACTTCAATAATTTTATACATTGAAGCCTTGATCTTTAGGTGGTAGTCATAGGAACTATGGATAACTAGTCATATAGACACAAATTTCACCAGCAAAAAAAAAAAAATAATATTTACTTCATTGTTTAGTAGAGTGCAAGTTCTTAGAATCTACTTTGGAAGACCACAATTTATCACTAGCCTCATCTTGTCTCTACTTCATACCCACAATAAGAGAAGCCATGATATGTGAGAATGTTTTTGATAGTAAGGTGTAGTATGTGTTTATAATTATTATTGTTTATGTGTAAAAGTGCATGTGTATGAAGAACGGACATGTGTTACATATGCTCCTCTACAATTTTCCACTTAAGTTTTTAGACATAGCCTCTCACTGATACTGAGTCTTTAAGGATATAGCAAACATACCTAAACATAATAAAGGCAATGTACAGAAAGCTGACTGTCAGCATCAAACTAAATGAAGAGAAACTAAAAACAGTCCCACTAAAATCAGAAGTAAGACAATTCTTTTTAAATAAATAAATAAATAAATAAATAAGAACTTATGGAGGCATCACCATTCCTGACTTCAAGATCTACTATAAAGATACAGTAATAAAAGACAGCTTGACATTGGCTTAAAAACAGACATGTGGATCAATGAAATCAAACTGAAGACGTTGACATTAATTCACAAACCCATGAAAACCTGATTTTTGACAATGATTTCAAAATTATGCAATAAAAAATATTTTCAACAAATGGTGTTGCCATAACTCTCTGGTAGCATGTAAAAAATTGTAAGTAAATTGACACCTTTGCCCATGCATAAAAATCAAGTCCAAGTGGATCAAAGATCTCAACAGAAATGCAGTTACAATGAACCCAATAGAACAGAAAGTGGAAAATAGCTTTAATGCTTTGGCACAGGAGACTACTTTCTAAATATAACACCTCTAGCAAAAGACACTTAGGGCAACAATTAATAAATGGTACATTATAAAATTGTGAGGCTTCTGTAAGGCAAAGGACATGGTCAATAAGACAAAATGATAGCCCCCAGAATAGGAAAAGATCTTTACTAACACTATAGCTGACAGAAGACTATTCTCTAAACCATATAAAGAACTCAAGAAATTAGAGGTCAAAAACAAAACAAAACAAAAAAACAAAACAAAACAAAAACAAAAATTCCAATTTGAAAATGAGATACAGAGCTAAATAGAAAATTAATGATAGAAGAATCTCAAATGACCATAAGAACTATTCTACATCCTTAGCCATTTTATTTGCATTTGCAGGGAAATGCAAATAAAGGCGATTCTGATATACTACCACTCTTCAAAATGGCTAACATAAAACAAAACAAAACAAAAAAAATGATGGCAGCCTATGATGGAGGAGATGTGGAATAAGGAAAACCCTCCTCCATTGCTGGTAGAAATGTAAATTTGTAGAGCCAATTTGGAAATCAGTATGGCAGTTTTGAAGAATACTAGGAATCAATCTGCTTAATGATTTAACAATACCACTATCGTGCATATACCCAAAGGATGCATATTCTTATCATGAGGATATTTGTTCAACTGTTGTAGGAGATTTTTGTCCTCATTGATCCAGAAGACTGACCTGTCCATCAGCACTTTTCTACCCAAAAATGACTTACAATAACTTTTTCTTGTTTGTCCTATGTTTTAGGCACATTGGCAACTAGCTCTTTTCTCTTAATTAAATGCATTTTAATTTATCTACCTGGCCATGTGGCCAGTGGTTGCTCACCTGGGTCTCTTACATGTTTCCTTTTGGTGGCTGGATGGAGTCTGTCTGTACTTCTCCTACCTGAACCTCAATTTCCCCACCAACTTCTTCTAGGGTACCTTACCATGACCAAAACAGTTTCTTTATTTAAAGAATGATTTTCTTTTTTTTTTTAAACTTATTTTATTTATTATTTATTTATTTATTTGCCTTGGTGTTTGCCTGGAACTAGAACTACAGACAGTTGTTAGCTGCCATGTGGGTGCTGGGAATTGAACCCGGGTCCTCTGGAAGAGCAGACGGTGCTCTTAACCGCTGAGCCATCTCCCCAGCCCCTAAAGAATGATTTTCACAGCATATAGATGAACATTCTCACCTCACTCAGCTATGTTCATAATAGCATTATTTGTAATATCCAAAAACCTAGATATAAACTAAAAAATGGATTTTAAAAAATGTGGTAAATCAAAATAGAATACTACTCAGGATTAAAAAATAATGACATCCTGAAATTCTCAGGCAAATGGATAGAACTAGAAAAAAATCATCTTGAATGAGATAACACAGAACTATGAAGATAAACATGATATATACTCATAAATGGACTTTAGGCACAATGCAATAAATAATCAGACTACAATCCACAACTCTGAGCAGCTAGGTAACAAGGAGGAACTTAAGAAAGACATACATAGATTCCCATGGGAAGGAGAAATAGCTAAGATCTCCCTTGTAACAGGGATAGTGCAGGTAAGGTAGGAAGAGAACATGAGGGAATGTGATGGTTGCGTGCAGGAAAAACAGAAATAGAAAAACAAAATTAATATTTTTATAGAAGAAGCCAGTGTGGGTTTAGAGAGCAACCTGGACCTAAAAAAAAAAAACCAAGAATCCATAAAGATGACTTCACCTATGATTCTAAGCAAAATTGGAGAGGGTGCCTAAACTGACTTTCCCCAATAATCAAATTGATGACCACCCCAATTGCCATTATAGAGCCTTCATCCAGCAACTATTGGAAGTAGAGGCAGAGATCTATAGCTAAGTAATGAGTCCTACTACCAGTCCAGCTGAAAAAATAAAGAGTTTATATGAGCAAATGAGTCAAGGGCATTATGAGGAAACCCAAAGAGATAGTTGTCCTGAGCTATTGGGAGCTCAATGACTCTTTATTGACATCTGGGAAACCTGAATGGGATTGAACAAGGCCCTCTAAATGTGGATGACAGTCAAATAGAGTGTGTAGTTTGTGTGGCTCCTGACAGTGGTACCAGAATTTACTCCTAGTGCATGAACTGCCTTCTTGGAGCCCATTCTCTATAGAAAGACACTTTGCTCAGCCTTGATACTGGGGGAAGGGGCTTGGTCCTATCTCAACCTAAAATGTTAAACTATATTAACTCACCCTGGGAGTCCTTACACTCTCTGAAGAATGGATGAGGGGATGGGTGACAGGGACCTTGGAGAAGGTTGGGAAGAGGGGAACAATGGTGAGTATCTTAAAAAAAAAACATTAAAAAAAGAAACTGTATTTTAATGGGGAGATACTCAGCAGCCACAGGGATTATCTCTTTGTGTGTATGTGTGTGTGTGTGTGTGTGTGTGTGTGTGTGTGTGTGTGTGTTTTATTATTAAGAATAAGTCACATTTTCTATCCGTGTATATACTTGTTCAAGGTCCCTTCCCTCTCCCACCCCCTCCAGTCACACTCTCTTCTCCACATTTCCCCACTACTCCCCAGCAAATCCAGGAGGTCCCAAGGTCCCAAAGTCCCAATGTCCCAATGTCCCAACATGGCTTAGTTCATCATCCACTCCTGGCAGATCCAATTTCCTCCCCTCAACTTCAAGACTGAGTCAGGTGCTCCTCTAAAGGGAGTGAGATCCAAGGTGCCAGTCCAAGGTATATCATATCCCAAGCTGTTCAGTGGTTGTGATTTGCAGCTTGGACATACTTTGCTTTATGGCTTTTTTAAACTCATTGTTTAGAGTCCACTAATGAGTGAGTAGTCAGCTACGGAAGATATTCTCCAAATCCATTCATTTGCCTGCAAATTTTAGGATATCATTTTTTCTTACTGCTGAGTAGTACTCAATTGTGTAGATGTACCACAGCTTGTTAATTCATTCTTCAGTTGAGGAGCATCTAGGTTGCTTCCAGATTCTTGCTATTACCAATAATGCTGCTATGAACACAGTTGAGCTAATGCCTTTGGAGTGCGAATGTGCGCTTTTAGGGTATACACCCAGAAGTGGTATTGCTGGATCCTTGGGGAGATTGATTCCCAGTTTTCTGAAAAACTGCCATATTACATTCCAGAGTGGCTGAATAAGCTTACACTCCCACCAACAATGGAGGAGTGTTCCCCTTGCTCTGTAACCTCTCCAGCATCTGCCATCTGTGTCTTTTATCTTAGCCAATCTGACAGGTGTCAGGTGGTATCTCAAAGTTGTTTTGATTTGCATTTCTCTGATGGCTAAAGAAGTTGAGCACTTTCTCAAGTGCCTTTCAGCCATTTGTAATTCTTCTGCTGAGAATTCCCTTTTTAGTTCTGAACCCCAACTTTTGATTGGGTTATTCAAGGTTTTAGGCTCTAGTTTCTTGGGTTCTTTATATATTTTAGAAATCAGTCCTCTATCACTTGTAGGGTTGGTGAAAATTTTCTCCCATTCTGTAGGCTGTCGTTTTTGTCCTATTCACAGTGTCCTTGTCTTTACAGAAGCTTTTCAGTTTCATGAGGTCCCATGTATTGATTGTTGTTATTAGTGACTGTGCCACTGGTGTTATATTTAGGAAATGGTCACCTGTGCCAATTCGTTGGAAGGTATTTTCCACTTATTTTCTATCAAGTTCAGAGTGGCTGGGCTTATGTAGGGATTATCTTTTTTCCAGTTCTTCTCTGCTGAGTTATGTGACATTTTATGTGCATAAGAAGTCTAAACTCAGGTCTTTATGCTCCTGTGTTTATGTCACTGAGACATCTCTCGATATCATTCTCTATAGTTTAAATTTGGGGTTACATTACTTTTAATTATTTTTATTAATTAACACTGTAAAGAGAACACAAATTTATCAGTTTATTTAAAATTCACCAAATAATGTGGTATTTGGTGTATATTTTCAATTGTGCAATGTTAAAGCCATGATATTATCTTCAGACTATGATTGTTTCATGTACCAAAATGTATTTCAAAGTAAGATGTAATATGAATTAAAAATTATAGGATACTGTAAATGCTACTGTTACCCTTCAAAATTGACTAATAAGATCCAATTTTGGGGGACACCATACATGTGAGCTATAGATCAAAGTATTGCATGTAGAAACTTTATTGGTATTGTATAGGTTTCATAGTGCTTTAGGATATACACATGTTGCTAGATGAGAAAATGAATCAACATTTTTTTCCTAGATGTGAATTTTATGCAACAATGACCATCCTGACAAGACATGGCTTCTAGTGACATGATGTTTTAACACAAAGTCATGGGAATACAACAGCTTTCTGATTTGTCAAGGAACTGCTATGGCTGACAAACACCTTCAGCAATGTGGCAGGATACAAGATTAACTCAAAAAAATCAGTAGCCCTTCTATACACTTCTTAATTTGAAATTTATACTTGACATAATTTTAAGGCCTAAGACATAGACACATACTAGTCTCCAGGAAGTGAATTTACTGTTATTTCAGTACTAAATTTACTGCTAATAAATTATTTTATGTCCTTTTATTAGAGTTTCAGTCAACATTGATCAAAAAAGTTTCTTTTTGCAATTCATGGTGATCAACACCAACTCTAAATTGATCAACTTTCAGCAAATAAAATGCTGTGAAATTCTCTAAACAAGACAACAACTGTTTCCAGGGTCAAGGATCATAGTGGTAGATGGGAAAGAAATGTAATAGTCAATGGTAGTTTGTGATCACAACAAAAAAGAGTTCTCTGCAAAAAGCAGTCCAGATTTATATTAAATTCACAGTGGTTACAACAGCATACACAAAGCCCTGCCAGACAAAATTTTAGCATAGAAAACAAAAGTGGTTGTGAAATATCACCACCAATTAATGAACTATGGGAAGCTAATAGCAACTATGAAAGGGAAACTAAGTTTTCTTTTAGGATGTGGCTTTACATCCAACATAAATGGGGAGTACAAACTCTAATCAGTGAGATTTTTCTTCAAAAAAAGTAGAAATTTCTACAAAGCATTAGTTACATTTTGTTGCTGTGGTGCTTTTTGTTAAAAATGTATATAATCAAAACTATGTATGGTTGAACCTGAAGACAGCCTAACATGATTTCCCACATTTCATTTTTTCTTTATGTGTGCTTAAACAGCAAAGATGATCATTACATGTATGAAGGAATTTGTAATTTTGAGACCTAGTATTACAAAATAAACTTGCTGAAACAAACTTTAAAAGACAGCAATATAAGCAATATGTGGTGGTCTAAGTCTGTAATTACAACTTCCAAGCATGAGAGATAGGAGAATTGCTAGGAGTACAAGGTCAAACTAAATAGTCTCAACAACAAAGACTACATGATAAAACACTATTACAAAGATGAAGAAAAACAGCCAGCAATCAATGGTCATGAGTTTCTATAGAATCAGATGTAATAGAAAAACAAAGATTCAGATGGTGCTCAAAATATATGTGCTACATTTGTCAAAGCAGGTGCGATCATTTAAGACCATGATAGTGGGGTGAGGGAAAGAGCTGAATTTAGCACTCTGGATGCTTAAGAAGTGTTTATATTTAACCCTAAAGCTCATTGAAATTGGGAAAAAAATGTAACAGGATACAAGTGAGCTAATTATGGAATATTTTATCTTTTCAATTCTCTAACATTTCCTAAAATTGAAAAGTGAGTCTCTTTGGTGTTGCCTGCTCAATGTGCATTTCTTTCATAGATACTTCTCATAATGTGCACTTAAGAGGTATCTTACTTGATTTGTGTTGATTTTTAAGGCCATGTAATAAATCATCTGTGTTTTCTATAGTAATATATATATATATTCAAGGTAATATATATAGCAAATAATTCACTTCATTGGGGATTATAATTTCAAAGGCATAAGTGCCTATGGCAGCAGAACAGAAGCACTGTTCTCAACCTTGATACTGGAAGTAGTGGAGAAAGATTTGGTCTTGCCTCAACTGGATATGTCAAATGGTTATGATTGTCCCTTGGAGTCTTTACTCTCTCAGAGGAGTAAATGGGGACCAAGGTGTGGGGGATCTGGTGAGTGAGTAACTGGGTAGATGGAAGAGAGGAGGAGGTTGGTATGTGAAAAAAATCTACTGCAGTCACTTTCCTAATTCAGTACTGTATTACATGGGACAGTTATGAAACAATTTATTATGACATTGTTATACAAGTGTGTTTTAATTAATAAAAATTCATGGCTAAAAGGAAAATAAAAATGAAAATGGTCTGGTTCACTGAAATTGTTATATTCATATGTTAAGAAAAATAAAAACGATCAGCAAAAATATTTTTATAAATTATCTCTGAAACAAAATATTTTCAAAGCATGGTTTCCCTTAGTGTGCAGTCATAAAATTCACAAGAACACTAAATATACAAACACACAGGCAGTCATAAAACCTAAAGGTTGCCTGGCTTTAATGTATCTATAAAGCCTACTTTTGCATAACAATTAACCAAGTCATGCTGTTTCAGCAACAAATGGCCAGATAAAATGTAGATGCTTCAGTAAATTAAAATGTAAATAACCTTAATGGCCAAGTGAAAAGGGCATAGATTTATTTTCATAAAAAATTCTTGCCAAAAAAGAAAAATACAAACTACATTAGAATCACAATAATATTTCCTTTAAAGTGTACTGAAACTATCTTTCTTTAATAAAAGAAAGCATTTTCACACCTTAAGAGAAATCAATAGAAAAAGGTTAGAGAACAAGAAAAATCATTTTTGTTGTCTGCATCATGATTCATAATGCAGGCTTTGTGTAGGAAATCTATTAATGCAGACATAATCCTGTCATCCATTGGGACTATAATAATTAGGTTTTCTCCTGCTGCCCTGTTGTCTACTGAAATGATTCAGTTATTTAAAATTTGTATTTATTGCATAAATTTTGTAACATATAGACTGAGAGTTGCCTTCTTAATTAATCTGGGGCTGTCATTAGTTCTTAAATACTTGAGAATGCTCTGCTACATGCAATGAAGCTCTCTTAAACTGCTGTGCACTGTTTGAAATAAAATTTTATGCCTTACTCATTGTGACACCAAACCCAAATTCTCTTGTTCTCCTCCACTTTATTGTGAGTAACTTTGTTAGTATTTCCTGCATGCATGCAGTGTTCTTTCATTTGTTCATTCAGTCAAACAAAGCATAATTTTATTTATTTATAATTACATGGATAAGCAGCCTCCATCTTCTTTAAAATCACTATCAAAGAACATTACTAATAGTAACACATAGATGGAAAAAATGAACATAAACAACCTCAACAAATGTGTGGACAAAAAAAATATCATTTCTGGGAATAGTGGATTTTTAAAGAATTCATTAATTATGATGTAACATTTTAGGGTTGAAATTTTGAGAGCACAATGTGAAAAGTCCTAGCCATAACACTATTATTATTACTCAATTAAATTTTAACAATATTATTTCTGAATATTTGAACAGCAGACTACTCAACCCAAACAGGAACCTAGAACAGGTCAGAATATAACACAAAAATCAAACAATGTATTTTAGTGCCATTGTCACCTAGAATAAAGCTGAGGGTTTGTTTACAGTAGCGTAAATGACTCAAAGACAACTTTATCAGCAAACAGCATTTTAGTATAAGGGATGGTACAAAGAATATGGAATCTGGAGCACACTACTCAACACACGGGAAGCTCATTGCTTTGTTAGTGTCTCTGGAAGCTGTTGGTCTGAGCCTCTTCAAGGCAGCTCATCTGGTTTATTTTCCAGGCAGGTCTATTGCTCTTTACTTTTCAGGTTATCTCAGCTTGTCTGACAGTGTCTTATAGCACTCCTTAGTACATACACAAGCTTGGAGAGAGTGGCCCCAATGAATCTACTCAACTTCAGAAACTTTCTCACATTTGGCTGTTTGTATCCTGATAATTAAGATGTTGCCCTGCAAATGGAATTTCTCCTCTGCTACTAGCACAGAAGACTTAATGAGCATTCACTGGAGATGAAATGTATCTCTCTGAGAAAATTCTAGGTAATTATCAAACTCCCCTCAGTATTTCAACATTTTATAGAGATTCTCATAGATGTGAGGAGCTCAAACATGTCATCAGAGAAGTATCTGTGTAGGGAGCAGTAATTAACACAGAAACTCACATCAGATCCAAGTTCAGAGAACAAGTGCTGTTGCAATACTTAGGTACCTATTAAACTCTAGCAACATGTAATATTACAATGAAATTCTGTATTCAAAATGAAATACATCTAATCAATTAGATAAGAAAAACAAATGATGAGAGCTAATGGATCAATGTATAACTGAAAAATGATGAGAAGTTAGTATATAGCAAGTCTTGATAAACTAAAGTTTTGTCAAATTGAAGGTCAAAGAAGCTTTTCAATACAAAGCCCATTCATACTGAAGACATTATAGAACATTGAAAAAGTACCATTGAGTTCTTAAAATGTGAATTCAATGGTAATTTTTCCTATGACTTGTAGTTTGGCAGAGGCCAATTCAACAAGTTCGTGGGTGCTTAAGATTTCCTACCTAAGAACTGGCTAGAAGTAATATCTGACTTGAAGTGTACCATATCAGATGTTCCATTATACAAACAATGCATTGTTTAAAATATTTTTAAAGATTAATAAGGAAAATTATAATTTTAAAATTCATTTATTTTACTTACTATGTGTTAAGTATTTATATATGTTTGTAGAAAGTACATGCAGTCCTAACATGTGGGAGATTGGTTAACATTTAAGCATATGGGTTTTTATTTTCTACAAGAAGAATCATTTTTTTTAAACACTTTTATTTATTTATTTGCCTTGGTGTTTGCCTGGAACTGGAACTACAGACAGTTGTTAGCTGCCATGTGGGTGCTGGGAATCGAACCCAGGTCCTCTGGAAGAGCAGACAGCGCTCTTAACCGCTGAGCCATCTCTCCAGCCCCAAGAAGAATCATTTTTATATTTATTAATTTTTTGCAAGCTGATATTTAATTTTAGTAAGAAAACATTCTAATCCCTAGAGACAGTATATATATATGTATATTAAAATTTTTTTAACAATAAAGATAAACTGCTGACATTCTTTAAGTTGAATGTGTCTTAATATATCATGGCATGTTATATAACACACTTGAATGCTCATATGATTTGTATGCTTTGATTTTTACCACAAATCCATTAATGAGAATATCCATATAGAGAAAACATATTATTAGTTGACTAAAGATGTAAAGCATTAGAAAAAACAGATGCCTAATAAGTTAATTGTTGCGCACAACCTCCTCTCGCAAGGAAGACAAGACACCCAGCTCTTCTTTCAGCAGTTTTATTCAGCCAATCCCAGTAAGCCACGTGGGCACTACCTATAGGTCCAGGAAGCAAGCCAGATTCTCAGCCTAGCCAATTAAGGAATAGTTTATCACTGAGAGCATTCACCATGTGGAAGGTGGAGGGCGGAAGCCAGCGCTATCTTTAGGGTGTGGCTACACGCAGCTCCCCACAGTTAATTTTTGAAGTGAAAATGTTTTAAATTCACAACAGTAAAAACATGCTAAAATGTTAATATTTTATCTTTCTTTGGAATGTTTTTAAAATTTTAACTTAAAAGTTGTTTTAACATACCAATTACAATTCCCTGTCTCTCCCCTCCTTCCACTCAGCTCCCTTTCCCCCACCCCACTCTACTATCCACTCCTCAAAGAAGATAAGGCTTTCCATGGTGAGTCAACAAAGACTGGAATGTTGTTTGAGGCAGGACCAAGCGCCTCTATTCTGTATTAAGGCTGAGAAGGCTACCTATAGGGAATAGGTTCCAGAACGCCTGTTCATGCACTAGGGATAAATTCTGGTCCCACTGCCAAAAGATCCACAGACTCCTCAAACCACTTTGAGATCTTCATATTGTTTTGCCACTTTAGAAGTCATTTATTTATAGGAAATCATATTTCATGGTTGAATAAGACGTTTTTATTCAGAGTGAATTGCCACTCTTTCCTTTTCCCAAGTGGTAAAGCAACATATTTCTTGAAGATTTCTCTGTGTCTATAAATGGAAGCCCTTTTTTATCTATTATGAATAAAGTCATATTTTTTTATCCATGTATACCCTTGTTCAAACTCCCTTCCCCCTTCTGCCCCTTATATTTTATAAGGACCAGTTCAGCCCCCTGCACATTTCCCAGCATGATTTTTTTTCTAGTTCCACCAACTTGCCTGCAAATTTTAGGATGCCATTTTCTTTTAATCTTCTGGTGTTGACCTAACTGGATGGGAACATGAAGAAGAATAAAAGTAGTTCCATCTATATTGTCCTGAAAAACACACAATTCCAAGTTGATCAAAGACCTCAGCATAAATCCACCTACACTAAATCTGGTAGAAAAGAATGTGATAAATGGCCTTGAATGCCTTGTCAGAGGAGACCACTTTATAAATATAACACTAGTAGTACAGATACTGAGAGCAACAATTAATGAGTGGGGCTTCTAGAAACTGTGAAGCTTCTGTAAGACAAGGGATATGTGGTCAATAATATGAAAGAAAACCTACAGAATAGTAAAAGATCTTCACTAGCCCTACACCTGACAGAGGGCTGATCTTTAAATTATAAAAAGAACTCAAGAAAGTTGACATGAAAACACCAAATAACCCAATTAGAAAATGGAGTACAAATCTAAACAGAGTATTTCCAACAGGAAAATCTCAAATGGCCATAAGACACTTCAAAAAGTGCTGAATATCCTTAACTACCAGGAAAATGTACATCACCCTGTCAGAATGGCTAATACAGAAGCACTGATGACAGCCTATTCTGGAGGGGATAAGGAACAGGGGAAATGCTTCTCCTTTGCTAATGGGAGTGTAAACTTGTACAGCCATTTTGGAAATCAGTATGGTGGTTTCTTAGAAAATTTGAAATCAATTTACCTCATGATTCAGCAATATCACTTTTGGGTATATATCCAAAAGATGCACATTCATATAAAAAGAACATTTGCTTTTTGTTCTATGTTCATAGCAGCATTATTCCAGTAGAACCTGGAAACAACCTACGTGACCCTCATCTGAAGAATGGATTAAAAAAATGACATATTTTCACAATGGAGTAATATTTTACCTTTAAGATGTGGATTTATTGGTTTTGACATATATTTCAGTAATTCATCATTTCTCTAGTACATGTAAAACAAAATATCAAAAAATAAAAACAAGAGAATTTCTTCCCAGACATTTGCTTATCAGCTATCATTATGACATACTGTTCTACTCAGGACAGCCTGTTTTTATTGTCTATTATTGACATAAGAGCTTGATGATGAATATATTTGCTTTTTATGTATTTTAAAATTTAACAAGATATTTAAAGGACTAAGGGTGGTAAACCCTGATGGTACAAGTTCATTTTCTGGTCAGATTGAGCTTGTTTTCCAGTAACATGTAAACTTTCAAGAAAACTATATTATAAAGGGTAGTTAAAAGTAATACTAAATGCTGTTTCTTGTTTGCAATGCATTGCTTAATTGGAATTTACTTTTATTATGTTGAAAGTTGATGCCTGAATCTCAGTACTTTAACTTGATAAAAAATTTGTGAAACTTATAAAAAAAAAACCTAGATACGTATGCTAAGGGCATTTAGCATTCTTCCATATATACCTGTCTTATGTTGATTTACTGAGAAAGGATGATCTATGTAGGAGCTCAAGTCTAAAATAATGTTTTTTTTTTTCCCATTAGCAACTATTATCCTAGCTCTTTATCTAGAGATGGTATAGTGTGAAATTTTCTCTAACCACACTGGCATATTAACAATTCAGTATACTTTTTAACTTCATGCAGTATTAAAATTTAGCTGGATGCTTATATGCATCACAGTTAATGAAGACTAGATTTTAAGGCAGGCTGTATATTAAGTGTTTTTTTCCCCCGACTGTTGTGTGATGTGCACTAAGTTTCTAAAAGAATTCTTCAAAAAGCAGAGATGTCATTTCCATCTTGCCCTCTGCTTAAGAAGCAGAATTGTTTCCCCTCAGGCAAAGATTGATTTCTACTGTTTCTTTTGAACTATAATCAATCTCTCTACTTCTCTCCACTTTAAAAATTCCTGTTAAAGATACTTAGAACAAGTCTCTTCCTTAACAGAGAAATCTAATTTTAATTAAAAACACTTCTAAAATGTAAAATTTATTACATAAACAAATAATTTCTAAGCAGTTTTTTTTAAAAATAAAATTTTACACAATGAGACTTTTTTTATTATATTAATATATTGGATTGCTTTTCTCATTTCAATATAAAGCAAATTGTTGTTCCTTTACTTCAAGTACCCCAGTGAAATCAAAGAGGATTGAAAGAAAAAGATTCTTGCCTTTCTTTCTCCTGACATATCTAACTGGGAAAAAGATTGCTTCCAAGTGTTCTAAAATTAAAAGAATATTACTTCATATAGATGTGAATTCTCCCAATGAAATAATTTGATATCTGAGAGAAGCTACAATAGAGTTGGACAAAAGGAATTTTAATACTTTTAGGAATTTTAAAAGTGTTCTTGAAATTCTATTTACTCTCTTTCTGAAAACCATTATGGCATTTGACAGCCTGCAAACCTTTAAATCTTTAGACAATAAAGAAAATAAATTTTTAATTACTGTATGTGTGTTGAATATTGAATGACAATTGATGCCGTGTATCAATTTTCCTTTAGGATATTGTTACTGACATGCCTTCTGCCTCACTGGATGGATGACTGTATACATGTGAACAAAAGACAGAACATTTTGGATTTAGTATGTTAAAACATAATTAAATAAGTGCATACATTAATATAATAATGAGTTGCTCCAATATTAAATGTCTAACCTCAGCTCAGTTTGTTTTGTGCTAGCTTTTCCTTGGTTTTTCTTCTTTTATTTGAAAAGGGAAAATGTGGCATAATGATCTTGTACACTTTAAAGATTTATCACACATTTTGGTTTAATAAGAAGATGATTGGCTAGTAGCCAGGCAGGAAGTAGAGGTGAATTAACCAGAGAAGGAGAGGAAAGGCAGACACCAGCCAAACAAAGAAAGTTTCTGAGTAATCCTTTCATAAGCATCTCTGGGATCTGCTGTGCAGGACACAGAAACTTTAGACTGCACATAAATATATTTATGTAAAAATTATAATACAATTATATAACCCCACCCCTTCTTTCTTTCTTCCTATCCTTCCAATGCTTCCTTGTTCAATCTCAAATTTGTGACCTTTTTTTTTCTTTAATTGCTACAGTTACATACATATGTAAACACATAATATATATATATATATATATATATATATATATATATATATATATATAAGATTTCTTTTCAAGGTACACAAAAAGAGATTAAGCAAGTTCTACTTATCTATCTTGTTTTATTTAAAAAGTTTTTTTTTTCATGAATCCCTCTGCTTTCCCTGCCTTTCCTCCATCTAATCCTTTCCAGTTCTCCCTCAGTCTCCTCTCATTCCATCTCCACATCCTTTCCCTTCGAAGGGCAAGGAGTCCCGAGGTGGGTAAGTTCAGTCTGGTGTATCCATTTGTGTGGTGATTTGTTACATATTTAATAAAACCTGAAATATGGAGAGACAACACACAGTCAAATCCTAGGCAGACAGCTCAGTAATTTCTTCATGTGAGATTATTCTTTTTTTCCATTATTTATTTTTTATCTTTAATCTTGAATCCTTTTTATTATTTCAAAATTATCTATTCTGATATATATTAAGTAAAATGCTGTGTAAAACAGCATGGGGTGCAATGAGATGTATGAAGAATTTCATTTGTATTGCAGTGGTAGAGAAGTTTACCTATTATTTGTGTTGTTTATGTTGCATGTATGTGTAGGGCATAGGAACAAAAAATATTATCTACCCCTTGTCTGTTTCCTAGGAAGTTGATTAGGATTCTAAAAAAAGGAGGACTAAGTTTAAGATGTAGAACATTGTAAAACTTGAACATATCTGAGACTTCTAAGAACTTGAGACAACAGGGAATATTGTGGTCATTGCCATCAGCTCTCTGTAAGTCTTGACAGAGAGCAGAGACTATAGGAATGTGTGTGTGTGTGTGTGTGTGTGTTCGATATCTGTGTGGTATGCATATATACACATGGATAGAACAGTATGTGGAAGTGAGAGGGCAACCTCAAGTGTGACTCTTTTATTCTACTTTGTTGGAAACAGATTCTCTTTGTTGATTATCTGCAGAGTGCAAATGACCTGAATTCTTCACAGAGCCAACATTACAGAAGAAGAGATAAAATTAAAGAGATATATTCTATAAGAGATATAAGGTATACAATTCATGAATATATAATTCTTTTTTTTTTTTCATCTTTGTACTCTGGGACTTGAACCCAGATGGATTTTTTCTTTATTTATTTTGTATTTATCAAGAAAACAGTAAAATGAATTTAAAATGCTGAAAAGTTAAATTCTTGATTAGGTCTTTGTTTGATAAGTTTGGAGGTCCTTTAGGAGAATTCAAATACTGTAATGGAATTGAATTGAAGATCTTGACATAAACATAAAAACCTGTGAACACCTGATATTTGACAAAGAGGTCCAAAACACTCTGTGGAAAAAAAGATAGTATCTTTAACAAATGGTGTTGGCATTTCTGGATGGTAGTGTGTAGAAAAATGCAAATAGATCCAAGCCTGTCACCCTTTACAAAACTCAAATTCAAGTGGATGAAAGACCTCAACATAAACTCAGGCACACTGAACTTGACAGAAAAGAAAGTGGGAAATACCCTCCAATGCATTGGCACAAGAGACCACTTCCTAAATATAACATCAGTAGCACAACACTAAAAACAACAATCAATAAGTGGGACCTCCTTAAACTGAGAAGTCTCTGTAAAGCCAAGGGCACAGTCAATAAGATAAAACGACAGCCTACAGAATGGGAAAAGATTTTCACCAACCCTACAAGTGACAGAGGACTGATCTCTAAAATATATAGAGAACTCAAGAAACTAGAGACCAAAATCTTGGGGCTCAGAACTGAAAAGGGAAGTCTCAGCAGGAATTTTTTGATCCTTAAGTACAATGACAAACAGCTGAGATTCATTGGCACACACCTTTTTTATTTTTATTTATTTTTATTATGAACAACGAAGTCACACATTCTATCCTTGTATATCTTTATTCAAGGTCCCTTCCCCCTCCCACCACATCAGGTCATTCTCTCTTCTCTACAACTCCCCATCCCCTCCCTGGGCAGGTGGCAGGCAGTCCCATGTTCCGACTGTCCCAATATTGCTATGTTCAGCCTCCACTCCTGGCAGATCCAGTTTTCTCCCCCCCACAACCTCAAGACTGAGTCAGGTGTTCCTCTAGGGGGAGTGGGATCTAAGGAGTCACCTTTGGAGTGTGACTGGGGGCACACATCTTTAATCTCAGCACTGGGGAAGTCAGGAGTGATAATCTATGCCTTTAATCCCATAACACCAGAGAAAGAACCTTCTCTGTTTCTTTGAGTTCAAGGTTAGCTACAAATAGAGCAGTTCACACCTTTAATCCTAACCTGGATGAAATATAGCTGACAAGAAGGGTATTTAAGGCCACATAGGAATGCAGCACAGCAGAAGAGACCAGGAGATCAGGAGCAAGGCTGAGGAAATTGGAAGGTAGCTGGGTGAAAATTGACTGTAGTGTTTCCTCTCTCTGATAGTTCAGCCTTTCCCCAATATTTGGCTCTCAGTCTCTTTCCTTACAACCTGAATTTGTGCTACACATTTGAGGTAGGCTTGATTCTCTCATCCGAATATTAGTACTGGATTAGGTGTTCCTCCGTAGGGAACAGATTCCAATGTGCCAGTTCATGCACAGGAACATAGTCTGATCCTACTTCATAAGGATCCACATTCTTCCCAGGCTATTTGACAGTCATCTACCTTTGGAGGGTTTAGTTCCTTTTCGTGATGATTCTCTAGTGGCTGTTTTAGACTCAGTGAGCTCCCCAAAGCTCCAGCCAGCCATCTGTATGTAACTCCTCAAAATCCCTATTCCTTTGCTCATATAGGCTTTCTTCCACATCTTTTAACTGGACTGGGAGTGCAACTTGTGATTAGTAATGGATCTCTGCTTCTGCCTCTATTCATTGCTAAAAGTTGACTCTATAATCATTCTTAAGGTGGTCATTTATTTTATTATAGGAGAAGTCCTGTTTTGTCGCCCACTCCACTATTGTTTGGAGTCGTACCCAGGGATATCCATTGAGTTCTTGGAGCACCCAGATCCTTTCCAACGCCACACTGGCTGGAATCTCAAAGGATGGTCCTGCCTGCTTTGGTAAAGTTCACTTGTCATCTTTCTA
This sequence comes from Sigmodon hispidus, assembly GCA_004025045.1. Lineage (NCBI taxonomy): Eukaryota > Metazoa > Chordata > Mammalia > Rodentia > Cricetidae > Sigmodon > Sigmodon hispidus. The sequence continues at coordinate 121,955 of PVIH01003292.1, read as the reverse complement.
TGTCCCACTATCTAGTCTGCACAGCATAATATCAGTACGCAAGGCAAAAATCATTTCTTACCCAAATGACTAGCTTTGCCATATTGAAAACAAAGTTCATATGGAATTTCTTTGATGCTCATAATTTTTTATAAAGTAAATGGTGCTTCCTGGAGCAAAAGTCATGAAAAATATCTTAAACATTAAACATGAACAACATGTTAAACATCTTAAAACCTAAATCATGCAAGTCTTTGAAGGGTTTATAAAACATCTGTCTAATATATGCTGGCTTAACCTTGAAAACATACGTAATTTGACTATAAGTTTATTATTAGAAATTAACTCATAGCATGCATTTCTGAATTACATATTGCATTTTAAATGAGCTGCATATGCACGATACTCCAAACAAGTATAGAAACTTATATAAAGTATAGCAAAAATAATTTTATATAAGTATTGATATAATTCTAGGCCAATGAAAAATATCTGATATTAATTATTTTCTTTTTCCCCTATATTTCTATGTTTCCTATATAATTACAAACATCCATATGCCAAAGAATAACTGAAACCCACTCTTCTCTTTGGAATGTGGGTATCATGTTTTCTAGACTGCTAATCCATTTTGTGTTCATCATGCCAGGCTAACACTATCTGAGGCTATGAGCTGTAATAAAACCTTTTCTCAGTAACACAAAAGCTAATAATTTTCTGGTTAAAAGGATCCAACAAGCTCTGGATTTCTAATACATGCCACAATGGCTAATGGGTGATTCATTTATTTAATGGTTGCAATGCTAAATTTTTAATTTTGCCATTCTAATTAAAAGACAAATCAATCTATGAATAAAACAAAGGAAAGTCATAAGAGGGAAAGGAAGGTCCTTTCTACTCAGGCTACCCATGCCTCATAGATTTTTGTCATTATTATCAGGAGTTCTCCAAATTGCTCACTACATTAATCTTAATACATTGCTGATTAAATTACAAATAGAAAAGGATACTCTATATTTTTAGGTTTTTAATTTTAAATTCTTATGTAAACTAGTAATATATGAAGAAGAAATAGTATAATTACAGTGAATAATGAATAGGGAGAATATCAAATAATTTGTTTCTAATGTAGTACACAGTGTATAGTCCTATAAAAAACAAAGTGAAGCAAATTTTACCTTTGTAAATACTAAAAGGTATTCAAAGCTACACTCTATTTGTTCCTCTAAAGCCAAGACTAATTTATGATATATTATCAGAGTTATGGGTAAAGGTAAAAGTATGTTTTTAAGTCATATCTTTGAGAAGTGTCAGGCATTTAGGTGACTAAAGAGAATCCATATTAATAAAGTTGATCCTCTGCCCAGGAACACTTCTAATGGCCTTTAGAGGCAAGTGAGTAATGAGAAGTGTTCTTAATGCTACTACACTTAAGAGCAGAAAGTTTTACAATGATTCAGATGATTTCATGCTCTAGTTATTATCCTTCTGCCTTTCAAAGCTGTTGATAAAAAAATAGTCACTGATAAAGAACATTTTCATGATTTCTGCTTCTGGTACAAATCTAGTGAGGCTGTGAAGGGCAGACTGGTCACACTGGGTGGAAAGTGAGCATGAAGCCAAACAGAGAAGAGACAACCAGCAGATTAGAAGAAAGCAAGAAATGGAGCTGAGAAGTAAATTTTCCTCTAGTTCTTTAGTTGCATCTGTGCTGAAGATTTTTAATACTGATTTTCTGAAGTGATTCATGCTTTTCTCTCTTGATGATCGAAAGTCTAATCTGAGTGTAAAACAGTAAATTTGTATTACACATTATGTACTACATTTAACAGTTAAAATAATTAATTCTATTAAATCGTAAGTATTGCTTTTGAGTGGATAAATGGATACCATAAGCCATCATTTCTCATTTGTATTAATTATTATAACACATGTCTTATATAAATATTAATGTAGCAAATAAATATAATTATTATTAAAAACAATTCTTGGTTGAAAAGGGACATGATACAGTCTATGTTTAGCTGAAATAAGGCCTTGGATTCAATCACCCCTATTTAAAAGATGAAAATATATCAAAATCTAACATATGCAATATATAGTATGTATGCATATGTATAAAATCTCACTCAATATATATCAGATTCATGTCAATATTTTAAAAATGCTGCAAAAACTTGTAATTCATTACTTTATTATAATATTTAAGATGGACACTTTCTGAAAAAATAGAAAGCAACAGATATGGCATCTACATCTATTAAAGTATATGAAATATATTAAGAAGATCATTCATTAAACATGACTTTGGATAGCTAGGAACACACATATAATTCTAACCATTTAGAGAAAAAAGCAGAAGAAGAATCAGAGGTTTGAGAATCAATCTAAGAAAACCATCTCTAGAGAATGAAGGGCCCAGAGATGAAGTATAGTTGGAGAAAACCTAGGTACAATGTGTGAGTCCTTAGAATCAGTCCCTGCTACTAGAAGTGATCACTACTAGTATGCTTATAATGAAATTGTTGCCATGAAAGATACAAATAGGAAAAATAAACAATCAAAAGGAAAATAAACTGTTATAAATGTGTAATAATATTTAATTGCTTGGATAATAATTAATAAAAACTGAGGGCTAATTTAGAATTGAATTATATGGATTCTGCTGAGATGAATATCTATGGAATGTGTTGGTATGTGGAACACAAAGCTTATGTTAGATGGCTTAATTTAGATTTCTTTACTTTTGAGAACAATGTCAACATAGCACTTTCAAAGCTAGATTCAGGATATCACATTTACAAAAATATATGAGCGTTGGGTTTACAATTTACAGAGTATCAGCCATATATTACTAGATTAGGAAAACAAACAACTCACAATATACAACTGGAAGAGTTGAGGATAGATATGTTACTTGAGACTTAAATAATCATTGACAAGGTTTGAAAAGTTCATAAAAATTTCTACTAATGATTTCAAACTTCACTGCCTTTTAAGTTGTTCTGAGAACACTATAGACAGATGCCTTCTTCAAGATGCTCCTGACAGTTGCAACTGATTGTTTAAGACGTTATAATTGTGAAAGAGATTGCTTTCATGTATTTACTTGGAAGTTACTAAGTATTCTATTTTCCCAGAAGTATACATTCCATTGCCTGTGCGAATTTGGACTCAGTTAAAATATATTTTATCTTCTAATTTTCCTATATATATACTTGCAATTATCTGTGTGGCATAACACTTCTTGTTTTTTGCTTTTGTTTTCTGTCACAAATGACTTTTTACTGACAAAGGACATCTGTGAACCATTTGAAGAAAGGATTCTTACACAGGAGCACTCTTCACATCTTCCAAAGGCAGAACTAACCTTGAATCGAAGTGGGAGTTATAATGTTGATAGACATTCCATCAGTGTCAGACCAAAAAACTGAATATATTTTGAAAATCTCATTCATCTTTTGGCCTGTGAAGCTAAATTCTAAACTTATCGATATATGTATATTTAGTGACCTCTATTTTACTAATAGGCCATATTGAGAATATCTGCGTGGATGTACATTTGTGTACAGGATCCCACAGAAGACAGAGAGGGCATAAAACCTGATCCAACTGAAGCAATAGGCAGTTGTGAATCATCATATTGGGATCTGTGTAGCAAACTCAGATTGATAACTACAGCAGTAAGTGATGTTAATTGCTATCTCTATAACATCTAAATCAAATTTCATATATTATATAATATAAAAAATTGTCTTGCTACTAAAATTAAAATGAAGAATGAGAAACACAAATGTTATTGCATGTGATACAAGTCCGTTCCATCAAGTACACAAAATAGAAACATTCATTGCCTCTTTTTAGTCAACAAAGATAAATCATGTTGTTTTTGATATTATATTTTGGGTTTCAATGCACATTCAGATTTCATGAAAATATTTTCATTTCTTGTTCTAAATGATTCTCCACACTGCACTTTACCAGATTTTAAACATGTCATTCATAATTACAAAATGCTTCATAATGAATCTTAACAGTGTACAGTGAGACTTTCCATCAATGATTTGGTTGCTGTTTCTACATTCATACGAAAAAGATTAAATTAATATTGAAGAAACTATTGTACATTACTCACTAATATTGAGCTTGAAGTCATAATTTTCTACTGTTTTTTACATAAACCACTTTTCAAGCTGGGTCATTTTCCATATAAAAATTAATAATATTTACACATGATTAATTAATGCCTCAAAGTCAATGAGTGATTTTTTTTTAAAAAAGTAAATATAGAGCAAAAATTATAAAAGTGGCAATAGTTTATAATGCTCATCTCTAAATACTTTTATGAGATAAGTAAAATATAGACTATATAGGTGTTAATAAATTTAATAAAAAAATTTGAGAGGGTGTACATCAACACCACTATAGATGTAGCATGAAAGAAGGCAGGCTATGCTACTAAATACATTTATAAAAATAAAAAACAGAAAAATAAGTAAACTTTTTCCAAAGTATTGTTGTGTAGTTTAGAGAAGAATAAACTTATGAGTAGGCTGGGATAATGGGTAGATTTAAAGACATATTACATCACACAGATACCACTGATTTTCAAATTTTTCAAACAAAAACAAAAAGATGAAAAAAAACAAATGGGCAGTAGCATTTCTTCCCTTAAATATTAACTATGAGCAATCAGAGAATACTGTAGTTTCATATTTTAATATTTGCAATAAAGTTTCAATTGACATGACACAGCACATAATCTATTCACTGCCTAAACTATAAACTTGCACAGAATCCTCAGTGAATATAGAATCATACTTAGCACCCTTAGTTTTACATATGCTTTTATAAATAATATACATTTAAAGACTATAAAAATATTGTTAAATTATCAAATTAACTAGCAACAACCAAGGCAGCTGCAAGGGAAGCAATTTTTATTACTGAATTAATAACTTCAACCAGACCAGAAGGGACCATTATCCCTCCTGATATAATAGAATGTTCTTTGGCTAAAGGAAATAGTGGGCTTGCAGTCAAAATTTTCCACTGTTTTAAACATGAGCCACTTGTCAAGATGAGTCTTTTTCCTTAGAAAAAATTAATTATATTTACACATAATTGCATACTGCCCCCAAATAAATGAGTGACAATTTTAAAAGAAAAACTGGGAAGGCAAATAGATTGCGAACAATTGTAATAAAATGTGCCCAATTAACACATTTTATTAAGTAATAAAATGTTCTCATTTAATAGCAGTTGGGCTTTGATATTTTTGTTGATAAAGTACTCGTTCACACTGATTTTGAATGGTTCATATTATTTTAAATATAGCACTTCTCCCTATCATTGAATATTTCCAAATAATTAGAAAAAAATATCAGATCAAGATTCTTGTTTTATCTCTAAATTTTTATTTAGCTTACAATCTGCTTTACATTTTAAATAATAAGATTAAGGAAATACATAAATTCTAAGAGTAAAAACTATAATACTTCACAGTGTTAATTTCCATTTTTGACTTGAAAAGAATTTTTCAACTTTAGTTTTGAAATAAGAAATATTTAGAAATCTTATTTCTCTTAATATAATTTCCCCTTGCAAAGGAAATATCCTATATTATTTTATATTTTGTAACAATAAATTAAAAGTTACAAAATTAAATATATTAATAACTAATATTGATATAGAGAATTCTTTTCATCTTATGCATGACATAATGGAACTGCGCTAAGTATTAAGTGTTTTAGGAACTTATAATGTCTGAATCAGAAGTATTATTAAAAAACTTATCAACATAAAAATCTCTTAATATTTAAAATATACAAGCCATGGCATTAGAGGTAGCTTAGTGGCTAGGAGAATCGCTATTCTTGAAGACGACCAAGGCTTGGTTTTCAGCTACTCTGTAGAAGCTCACAATCATCTGTAGTTACCATTTGAGGTTGTCTAATACCATTTGATCTCTCCCAACACAAGGTAATCAGGTGGTGGATATGGTCACATGTATGCCTAATTTTATGAATATATAAAATTAATAAATATTTTAAAAGTTAAGAAAATAAGTTACACAATCAAAACGACTTTTAAAAACACCTATAATGCTGATTAAAAAAGGATCTCTATACTGTGAGAATTGGGGCAAAAACAACAATTTGAACTATTTCAAGAATATTTGTTTATTGCTATTCATGCCACTTAAACTTTTGAATTTGGCAATATTTCAGAAAATTAACTTCTTGAAGTTTATAATAAATGTTTTCTACTTATAGACATTTGTCTCAAACCAAAAATTGACAATAAATGAGTATTCATGGCACAAATAAATATTATAGACTGCCCATTATATCTGTAATATTATTACCTTCAAGTAATACAGACAGATCTGCTATACATATGATACTATATTATCATATATTATTATTTTACACTTATTAAAAGGAAAGTTCAGAAAAACTGACAAAATTGTTGTACAAATGATCAAAAATGATTGAGAAGATAATATATTTTTAAATTGGTTGATCAACATTTAAAATCCCTAGATAGGCAATACTTATCTAAATATTGCCTATAAAGTGTAAATATGCTGTTAAATTATAATAAGGACAATATTATTATTTACCTTGAGATTGTACAATATTATATTATATATCATAATAGTGAATAATAAAAAAGTATCAGTCATATAAAGTACCTTAATCTCAATCATTAATTTTTAAAAGCCATCATACTTATATCATTAGAAATTATAGCATAATAATTTACTCTTTAAATATAAAAATCTCCTTACCATGGTGTAGCTGTGTGCCACTTTCATTAATTCAATGCATCCTTGAGCATCTGCAAATGCTCGGATTCCTAAACAGTTTGATGGATGCAGAAGTTTCATGAGGAAATGACAACATACTTCTACTACTTGAGGAAGCTGAAGAAGGCATGCAGCTGCAAGAAGGTTTTCAATAGTATCTTCCTTCAATTCCAAACAACCTAAAGTACAAATGAAACAAATGATAAAGCTCAGTATTGAGCTTTGCTGACATGGCCAGGGTAGTAATTAACATGAGACTTTCTTTCATTTATGTTGGAATTTTTAACTTTCCTGATAATATACAGATAACATAAAGATAATATACAGATAACAGTTAATGTCAGTTGATTATACATATACAACTCACAATTATAAGAGCACTTGCATTCTTTTTTTTTGAGACAAAAGTCATTTAAGGTTTTGCTTTTTGAATGTCAGAATAAGGGAGGATCCAACACATTAACCCTATCTATATCTATTCGTTTCTTCTCATAACTGTTATATATAATATGTAAATTCAGCTGGCTGGAAAATATAATATACATGACAGACCTGAGTCTTGAATCAAAACCTGGGATGTGGGGGTGAAAACTGAAGTCACCAGCTTAACAAATGTTATTAATAAGAGGTAAACTATAATTAAATAGGTTATCACACAGCAACCCCAGGAACTTTGCAACAATTAGAAACTCACAGAACACTGGCACACAGCTGACAAAGAGGTGAGTGACACGCCCCCAGGCAAAGGAGAAACCTAAGTCTTTGAAGCCCAGCACAGGGACACAGTTCCTGAAACCCCACCCTCACCCAACTCTACCCAAGCCAACAGGGAGACACCCTGTAAGCCCAAACCCCCACCAAAACCCAGCTGGCAGAACATTCAATAGCCAAAACCATGTTCTAACCTAAACACACATCATCACACAGCAATCCTAGTGACCTCTGTGAAAACTGAAAACCTATAGGCCCTTGTCCCACAGGTGACTAAGTGCTGACTAAGAGTGGACAAAGAACCCAGATTCAACCAAGAGAGGTTTCTTGAGAAACAGACACACCCAGAACAGATTATAAGAAAACCAGCTATCTGAAATTCAGAATATCAGTGCATTATATTCACCTGTAAAAAGACACACCCTAACATGAAGGATACAAAAAGAGAATTCAGTCTTCTACTGCATACAAGAGACATACCTCAACTCCAAAGATGGGCTCAGAGTAAAGGGTTGGGAAAAGACTTTCCAATCAGGTAGTCCTAAGAAACAAGCTGGTGGAGCCATTCTAATATCTGACAATATAGACTTGAAACAAAAATCAATTAAAAGAGAACAAGATAAATAAAACATTACTTATTCATCCGAGGAAAAAATCCACCAAGTTAAAGTCTGAATCATTTATGCCCCCAAGGAAAGGGCAACAACATATGTAAAAGAAACACTACTAAAGCTTAAACCTCACATCAAACTCTACACATTAATATTGGGAAACTTCAATAACCCACTCTCACCAATCGATAGGTCAACCAGACAGAAACTCAACAAAGAAGTAAGAGATCTAATAGATATTATGACCCAAATGGACTTAATAACACATACAGAGTTTTCCACCCAAACACACAAAAATACATTTTTTTCTCAGCACCCCATGGAACGTTCTCTAAAATTGACCACATATTCAGTCATAAAACATACATAAATAGATCAAAACAACAGCAATAACTCCTTGAATCATATCAGACCACTATGGGTCTAAGGTTAGAATTCAACAACAACAAAAATCACAGAAAGAATAAAAATTCATGGAAACTATCTCTTTTTTCAAATGATCTGATGGTATATGTAACTGTCCCCAAAAATTCTATCAGGTAACTTCTACAGCTGATAAACACCTTCAGCAAAGTAGCAGAGTACAAGATGAAGTCAAAAAATCAATAGACCTCCTATACACTAAGTATACAAGGGCTAAAAAAGAAATCAGGAAAACATCATTATTTATAATAGCTGCAACCAGCATTAAATATCATGAAGTAACTCAAACAAATGAAACAAACCTGTTGGACAAAAACTTTAAGTCACTGAAGAAAAAAAATGAAGAGGATATTAGGAAATGTAAAAATCTCCCGTGCTCCTGGTTTGGTAAAATTAATACAATAAAAATGGCGATCTTACAAAAAGCAATTTACAGATTCAGAGCAATCTCCATCAATATCCCAACACATTTTTTAATAGACCTTAAAAAAATAATGCTCACCTGTGTATGGAAACCCAGGGTTGCCAAAACAATCTTGTTCAATAAAAGACCATCAGGAGACTAAACCATCCCTAACTTCAAGCTACACTATAGAGCTGCAGTAATAAAAACAGCTTGGTAGGGGCATAAAAATAGAATCATGGATAAATGAAATTAAATTAAAGACCTTGACTTTAATCCACACACTTATGAAAATCTGATTTTTGACAGGTAAACCAAAAATATTCATTGGGAAAAAGTATCTTCAACAAATTGAGCTGGTATAACTGGATAGTAGTATGCAGAAGAATGCAAATAAATCCATATATAATCATCCTGTGCAAAATTCAAAACAAAGTCGATCAAAGATCTCAACATAAACCCAGCTACACTGAACTTGAGAGAGAAAAAAAAGTGGGAAATACACTCCAGTGCATTAACACAGGTGACCACTTTCTAAATATAACACCAGTATCACAGACACTAAGAACAACAATTAATAAGTGGGATGCCCTGAAACTGAGTCTTCTGTAAGGCAAAGAACACAGTCAATAAGACAAAACGACAACCTACAGAATGGAAAAAGGTCTTAACCAACACTACATCTGACAGAAGACTGATCTCTAAAATATATAGAGAACTCCCCAAAAAATAAGGGACCCAAAATCCAAATAATCCAATTAAAATTGGGGTTCAGAGCTAACAAAGGAATTCTTAACAGAAGGATTAAAAATGATTGAAAGGCACTTAAAGAATGGTTCAACATCTTTAGTTTCTAGAGAAATTCAAAACTACTTTGAGATTCCATTTTACACCTGCCAGAATGGCTATGATCATAAACATAGATGACAGGCTATGCTGGAGAAATGTCAAGCAAGGAGAACACTCCCTCAAAGTTGGCAGGAGTGTAAACTTTAACTGCTGCACTGGAAAGCAGTACTACGGTTCCCCAGAAAACTAGGAATCAATCTCCTCAAGGATCCAGCAATATCACTATTGGAAATATACCAAAAGAATACAATTCTTACCCTACAGGCATTAGCTCAACTGTGTTCATAGCAGCATTGTTTGTAATAGCAAGAACCTGGAAACTACCAAGATGTCCCTCAGTTGTAGAAAAGTTTAACAAACTTTGGTACATTTACACAATGTAGTACTAGTTAGCAGAAAAAAAATCTTAAAATTTGTTGGCAAATGGATGGACTTGTAAAGTATCCTCCTGAGTGAGGTAACACAAACACAGAAAAATAGGCTTGGTATGTACTCACTCATAGGTGGATATTAGACAAAAAACAAAGAACACCCAGGCTGCAAACCTAAACGCCTAAACAGGTTGGAATCAGAAGGAACTTAAGAGAAACATCCAGGAATCACCCTGGGAAGAAAAAAATAGAGAAGATCTCCTGATCATATTGGGATCCTAAGGGGTAGTGACCTAGGAGAGGTGGGAACAAATCATGAGAGAAGTAGATAGTTGAGTGAGGGGAGCAATAAAGAGAGAGAAAAAAGAAAGATGAATATCTTGATAAAAATAAGCCACTATAGGTTTGGAAAGAGACCAGATGCTAGGTAAACTTCCAAGAATTTACAGGTTGACCCTGGCTAGAACTCCACCAAGGGTAGAGAGGGTGTTTAAACAGGACTTCCCCTAAAATCAAATAAGTGTCATTATAAAATCTTCATCCCACAAGAAACAGAGGTTTCAGAAGCAGAGATCCTTATCTAAACACCAGGTCAAGCTCTTGGTCCAGCTAAAAAGAACGAGGGTGGAGAGTGTGTATGAGCACAGGAGGATCCAGATTATGAGGAGGAATACCACAGAGATGCCGGGCTGGAGTTTTGAGGAGCTCACTGAATCAAAAACAGCCCCTGGGGAACCTTCAGGAAAAGGAACTAAACCCTCCCTAAGGTTTTTGATTGAAATAAGCAGTATGTGGTACCTTGAAGAGTAAAATCAGTCTATGTTCCTGTGCATAAACTGGCATCTTGGAGCCCATTCCCTAAGGAGGAACACCTAACCCAGTCCTAACATTGGGATGAGTGAATTGGACCTTCCTCAAATGGATACACCAGACTGATTTATTTTGGGATTCCTTGCCCTCATTGGGGAATGGATGTGGGAATATGGTCTCAGGAGGCTGAGGGAGGACTCAGAGAAATTGGGAGGAGGGAAGGGAGGGAGAGCAGGGGTATATGTGGAAAAATAAAAACCTTTTAAAATAATATCTCGTCAACAGAGGTAATGTGGTTTACACATAAGAAAATGGGATAGCATCTGAGGTGTGGTGCCAAAAGTCACCAACGGGCAGAGGTGCCAATGCCTTGGCAGATGTTCAAAGTCTGGTAGGGCCCACAGAAGTACACATGAAACCTTTAGCTCTGCTGTGTTTCCACAAACTGAAGCCACCATCCATTCTGTGTAAAGTACATGACTGATTTACAACTAAGTCGAGTCTTCAGTGAATGTGATTTTCTGCACAAAGTCTGTCAGGTGCATGCGTCACATTAATATTCTGATGATTGTAACAAAATGCCTGACAGGAAACTTAATGAAAGGTTTGTGCTGCTCAGGTTTCAGAGGGTGGAGTCCATCCTGATAAGGAAGTATTGTGATGACATATTTTATATTTAAAAAAATTGTAACATAAACAATTAAAATAAAAATTAAAGTATTTGATATGCATATATGACTATTCACCAAATATATACCTGTATTTGTTAAAAAATAATTTTAAAGTTGAGAATACAGAATGAACATTTTGAAGTCTATAATTAGTATGAGTCAAAATTTATCACTACATCTAGATTTTAAAAATAATGTCATTAATTTTAAAAAATATTTAATGAGTTTATGAAGAGAGTGGCTAATTTAAATAAAGATGTGAAAACCAGATAAATGTTGATATTATATTTTTGTAGCATAACTTGTATTTTCTGATTTGAAACCTCAGGAGGTCAATATCTCCAATTCTATAACTTCTCAGTAGAATTTGCACACAAATTATTAGTACAGCAGGCAAGGCATGCTATCTGTGAGAATGACTTTCCAAGATTATTTTGGCTGCAATCTAGAACTTCGATTGATTCAGGAAGATTCTTGCCATTCACTGATAGGAAGTGCTGAACATTTTACACTTATTCTGAATATCTATTTCTTTCTGAGTTTCTAAAACACTCCTACAATCTCATTAGAAGTTGCCTAGGTGACCACCCTCTAGTATAAACTTCTAGCTACTGAGTCAGTAATGAACCTCCTTACATAGAAAGAGTTTACAGATTTAATTATAAATGACTCTACTTAGTCTCATGGGGTTGCGCTAGATGGGGCCTTAAGGTACAGTGTACCTCATTTTCTCTAAATTTATCGGATGGGTATTTGGTTTTCCTCAGTGTACTTTATATTATTTTTTGTAATAAATGGGCTTGGGATAACCATAAGTAATGTCTGATAAGTTATCTCAATAGCAATTGCTCTCAGATATATACTTTAGGAATTTCCACCTATAATATTAACCATAAGAGTTAAACTTTTGAGCATAAACGATAAATGCTTTAATAATTCATTCATCTCAAACTTATATCAACATCCATTTTAATTATTTTCAACATTCCATAAATATTTTAATTGAAATGTATAAAATGAACTTATTATTATTGTGATGACTAGATAAACATAGTTAATCCAAAACATTAAAATCACCTTCAGATTTAGTAAAAAGCTAAGGCAGTTCTAATAATATTGTCCTCAATAAACACACACACACATAAATGGAGCATAACAAAATGTCTGCAAATAAAAATCCATATATACATACATATATATGTGTCTATGAAAAAGTAAAGTAAGCTGAAAAGAAGATAATGAACAAGTCTAGTAAACATGAACAAACCTTGTAATGCAGGATATAAACCTTACATAAAATTTACACAAGAAATATTATGAATATAAAGGTCAAATCCTTATTATAAATAAAAAGAAGAGAAAATCCTTCTGAACTTATGTCTGAAATATTTTAAATAAATGTCAAAGCATAATCCTATAAGAACAGAAGAAATCGAACTACACCAAATTCCCTTCAATAGACACTATCTGAGGAATAAAAGAGTTGAGCCTTAAACAAGAAAGATAACTACATAACACATATCTGATAAATGATTACCCAGCATGTATTAGGAACTTGAAAATCTAATAACCAGAACTTTAAAAAAGGCAAGGTAAATTTCAGCATAAGGTTTTGTTGTTATTTTTTTTTCCAGGAGATGTGTATGAGGGAAAAGTGATGAGAACCATCAATGTTTCTGGCAATGTGTAACACTAACAAAATGAAAGAACATGAAGCCTGGTTAGCAATGGAAATATGTAACACTGACAAAATGGAAGGACATGAAGTCTGGTTAGCAATGGAACTGCTCCTGGCTGTGTGAAACAGCACATCTACTTTGGAAAAGGTTTTCATACCTTCATTTCATCTAACTCTTACCTATCCTACTAAGCTTCTACTTAAGGTAAATGGAATAATCTATTCCCACCAAGCTTTGTAAATGAATAATGTAAGTTTGATGTAGTGGTGGACACAGCCTCTAGACAATCACATGTGTATTAGAAAGTCACTGGAGCCAGTAGAAATACATATTTTCAAAAAAAATGACAGTAATAAGGAAGAAACCTTTGCAATATGTAGATACATGATTATACCAAATGAAAGAAAAATAATGAATCCAAAGAAATTTTCTTGAAAACTAGTATAAATTTTCTAATTCACTAAAACTCTTTTAAAAAATCTGAAATTGTGTACTTGCATTTACATTATACAGACTAAGCAAATTGTATGTACACATTCAGAAATATTTATATGTATAAGATTATTTAATAATATATATTCAGTTTATGCAGTTTCTTTTTTAATAATAAATTTGTAACAATGTAAATGAAAATGCTATAATTATACAAATTTTGAGTTCCTAGTAATATTTTTATTAATAAATACATTGTATGATATTTAAAGCAGGTTAAAATCTATGTTCTTATTCAATACTTAAGTTCAATATATCCAAATAATTTATTTTTACTTTTTGGGTGATTTAGTTATTATGATCCTTTTCTATACTCCTATACTGAATAATTGTAAGGTAAATTGTTGCAGATTTTACTGATTAATTTAAACTATTGCTATTTATTTGTCTCAAATAATTAAACTGCTTTATGCTTTTCAACTTAGGATATATCCAATGCTAGAGAATATTTTTTAAATGTCAGAAGGCAAAAATGGGATAATAGCAATCAATGAGCTTAAATGAACACAAATTGATCTACCTCATGCATGATATATTTTTTTTATATCTCTGTAACTTGACCATTTATTTAACATAGTTATGTCCTAGAAAGGCATAAATCAGCAAGGCATTTAACTTCAAAGTTGCTTAAAAATAATGTAAATACTGTTAATAGGGAAAAATATAATTTTATGCTTTTATTTAAAGTACATCTTGAAAGCGTATTGTTTCTGAGTATGTTTTATAAAAGGAAATGTCTATAAGTTGGGATTTGGGTTCTGTTACAGTTTAAATGGCTAAGGTTTCCCACAAGGCCAGGTTTAGATTCTTCACTCTCAGCATATAGTATTATTTGGAAAGCTATAAAATCTCATGAAGATGGGACTAGCTTGCAATGGTAGGTCACTGTGATTATCTACTGATTTGTATTTTGACTTTCCTCCATTATCTCAGCTTCCTTCTATACCCTAATGAAGGAGACTCAGAAGCATGCTTCCAGCAGAGTAAACTTTGTTACTTATCTCCTACGATGGAATGTAACCTTTAGGAATGATTGGGCAAAATAATAGCCCATCACCTCTCCAAAAGTTTTATGTATTTGGTCACAGTAATAAGAAACGTAAATGGCCAACTGTTGCAAAGATTATGTGATAGGTAAAGTTTAGAAATAGAAAAAAAGTATTTTAGTAACACTTAGAAATAATTTTCAAATATTAATAAGCTATTTATAATTTTGCACAACATAATGAAGACCAGAGTTTTTTCTTTGAAGAGGTAAATCATATTAAGAAACCTCCGTATTCTCAATAACTTCAGTTTCCATCAGCGTCAACATGGTCTTGTCTTTCTGGCCTTGGCAGGAAACTATGTACAAACTGAAGAGTTAAAGATATATTTTATAGAAGATGGAGAGATGACTCAGTTGTAGTTGCTCTTCCAGATGACAGAGATTTAATTATCAGGAAAACACCTGACAGCATACAACCACAAATACACATATTTTATTTCTGGGTATATGTGTGTTGTTTGTATGCATGTACATGTGTCATGCATGTGGATATTCACAGAGCACAGATTGTCCATTGGAGCTGAAGTCACATCTCTTATCTTCTTGATCTGATCCTGGGAACTTACTCTTTCTGTGAAAGAGCACTAAAAAAAAAAAAAAAAAAAGAAAGAAAAGAAAGAAAGAAAGAGCACCAACTCCTCTGAACCATTGAGTCACCTCCTCAATTACCATATATTCATCCCATAGCCATAAAATTAATCCTTATAAATTTCTTTCCAGAATCTTTTTCATCATGTTTATTCACTAAAAGTTGTAATTATTTGTCAATAATTAACACAATTTTTAATCAAAGAAGATTAATTCTAATATTCTATAAAAGAATATTTTAAAATAACACTGTATCTCTCTCCTCTCTCTCTGCTCGCTCTCTGCTCTCTCTCTCTCTCTCTCTCTGTCTCTCTCTCTCTCTCTCTCTCTCTCTCCTTAGATACCCCAGTCTCTTTATTTTTGATTGTTTAACAGTGATTTCCTATATAGCCCTAGGTAACTCTTGCTGCCTAAATCTCCTCATCCTTATGGCATTATTATCAGTCTCTTCGTCCCATCCAAGTCTCCGTAAGTTTTTTTTATATACTGAAAAATATATTTTAAAAAAAATTTTGAAAGGATTTTGTTAATTTCCACATATTGTCTACAAATTTTATAGTTCAAAAATTTTTGCTGAAGGCATTAAAAACACTAAATCTGTATGAAGCATCATCAAAATTAAGCTTTATTTTAGTATTTCTCTCATTATTTAAAATAATCTTACATATTTAAAAAGTCTCCATTTCTGAAATACGAAGACTTTAAATTTTGTATCATCATATATAAAATTTTATATCATACAGGTTATATTATGTATCATATATGATAAATATTATTATATACCACCATAGATTAATCAGGATTTATAAGTGTAAAATAGACTCAAACACATTCAACATATAATTGGAAGCAACAAGTTCATATTAGTAAGTATATGGAATTTATATATTACCAATAACCCTAACCCTTTCCAATACCAAGAAAAATATATATTCACATAAAATATATATGTTATGTAAATAATAAAATAATCCTTAGAACAACACAGTTAAGTAGGAACTATGCATATGTGATAAAATACTGTGAAATACTGTATAATTTATCTAACTTGCAAAGTATAAAAAATATAAACACATACAAGACTCTAAACAACAATAAAATATTCAGACAAAAATTTTTAATAAAGCCAACATGGCAGGAAGAAATGGACAATGTTGAGCAGTTGAAAATTCAGTAAGTCATTATGTTTTTGCATTGTGGTCATCTTTTAAATTCATGAATATAAAGCTTCATATAGTTATACCATATAATCAATCTAGTAAATGAAATAGATTGTTCCATAATATGGAAACTCAATACTGCTTAGAAAATAGAATTTTTTTCAAATATTTCCCAAAACTTGCCTTGTAAGATTAAGTTTTATGGGCTGGGGAGATGGCTCAATGTATGAAAACACTGCCTGTTCTTGAAGAGGACCCAGCAACCACTAGGCAGTTCACAACTGTCTGTAACCTCAGTTATTGTGAATCTGGCAACCTCATACACAATACATGCTCACAACCCCCCACAATGTATGTGAAACAAAACAAAACAAAGAAACAAACACAGATTGAATTTTACATTTATTGGTGTATTGGTAAACACACACATACACATACAAATGTCAAAATAAAAAGATTATTTGCTGATTTTATTTTATTTTTTTTACTACATCTGAATATTGTTTAAATGTTCTAGAAAAATTAGTTAAATGATGTTTTTAAACAATGGAAAATTACAAGGTACAATGCAATATTTGAAGATTTAGTATCTTATATTGAGGATATAGTTTGCTACTTAAAATTAATATTCCACTAATATGTTTACATAATTCATTCCATTTCAATAAAATTATTGATAAAAATAAGGCACTGATTTAATTATAATAATTATGGGGTACATAGTGAGTGACTGCTAAAAAATACTTCTTAATATTAAAAACATTAAATATCTCAGTGCCTTTGTATTGATATTTATTTCACTGAAATGTTGACAGTAAGCATAAACTTTCTTAGCTTTCCCTTTGCATGTACAAAAAGCCCTTAACTTCAGAGGCACCAGAGCATCTTTTACAAATATGTGAACTCTTCAGGATGATTAAAGTTTATTGTCAGGCAGTTTAATTTCCTACCCATATTTTTAAAAATACCACTATTAGCTGGACAGCTTTCTGTATTTGAACTTTGTCCTTATCAGTCGTCTCCAGGACCTGACTCTGTATTAGTAACCTTGCATTTCCACCTCCAATATTTGTTATAACCCTATTTCCTTAATCATCAATGAGCACAGTGAATTTTCAAGAGTACAGGGATTATGAAAGGCATGAACCAATAGGAAATTTCTAGAAGTGTACATGAAAGCAATCTTTTAGTACAGTGACACCTTATTCATCCTTTACAAATATGTTATTTTAGTTCAATAATAATCTGGGATTAAAATCTGAATACATAGATTTGTATGTATATGTAAAACTAAAATTTTAGCCTTATTTTCTATTATTTTCCAAAATGAAAACTAATTTTATATATGAAAACAATTTCATACACAAAGATAATCATTTTGGTGGTAAATATGAAACGTGATTAATCATAGGTTTTATGTGCAATTCAGAATATTCTTATTTTGAGCCTAGTAAATGATGAAAGATAGCAGACATATAATAAGATAAGGTAATGTACATGTATTTTCAGAAAATGAAGCATCACAGTTGAAACTGCTCAACCATCACTGCAAGTCATTATCGTTAGTAGTGTATAGTCATAAAGATAGTAAATAGCACCTAGAACATGATACTGAATATCAATAAGTGTGTCAATTTTAGTGACCTATATTATTTTGAGAGAAGAGAGTCATAAATCACTCTAATGATCTCCTGTCATAACTTACTCTGAGAAAGTACAGTATGATTTAGAACAAAATATTCAATTTGTGCTCTGCCATTCTTTTCTAGTAACTGGTTTATTGGATTACTATTAATCTCTGCCAAATTGCATATCCCTATTTTATTACGCTTCATTTAAAGAACATTAGAGTAATTCCACATACACTGTAAAAATGCTGCAATGTAGGTATATGTTTTAGATATATAACAAGAGGAACTTATCAAAACACTCTTGAAAGAACATATTATTTCTAAAATACCTTTATAATTTGAGCTTTACACAATTTTACCATCTTCATATTCATCTATAAAATTTCTAATGCTCAGTGTATGGCATCTGAAGTTCTAAACATCTCTAGTTTTGATGCCATTTGATAGTGAAGTAATACTATCTTTACAGACCAATTATTCTCTTCATTCATTACTCAGTTTTTTGGTAGATATGTTATTGGATATTTACAGTACAGCTTTGGCATTGTTATGCATAATCAAACTTTAGTACATATAAAATAGATTCTATCTATATTCATGCATATGAGTGAATGAAATTATAAAGGTGTGCTTTTGTAGAATAAAATGTTTGTCAGTGTTTTAAGTCCATTTGACCCTGTGCTCCTAAAAATGTAAGTAGTTAAACTGTAATTCAAATATTTCTTGTCTAGTTGATTACTGGCAAAATGAGGCCCAGTGGATATCACCAAACATTTTAAACAATTGCCAGACCTATTTTTGTCTCTACATGAAATGATGGAAAGTCCCTATTGCTAAAGACAACACCTACATAACATATTAAAAATAAACAAGGTGAATCAACCTAGAAACATCACACCTGATGACTAGTGATCATAGAACTAGAAGTCATCTTATGCTACAAAAGAAGAAAAATTAACACACAACTACAAAATATTTGATATACTCTAGTGTTTTGCCTACAAGACAACACTGGTCCATTAGTGTCAGAAAAGTAATAGAAGTAACCACCAACTACCCAATTGGATTTAAGGTCTACTCTATGAGATGGTACTCACCCCTGACACAGATTGGCTGGACAAACCTCATTACTAGAAAGTCTATAGAGCTAAAATAAAAGCAAACACAACTGTCTAGCTAAAAATATATAAGAATAAAATAGATTTTTAATTTTAATATTCTCAAAGAGATGTGCTTTGCTGAACCATCATCAGAGATGCTTCTTCTTGTAATAGAGAAATGATAGAGAAACCAAAACCTGACAATATGCTGTGAGAGAATTTGGAACACTGGAACACTGAGGCATGAATAAAAACCCTGCATCAACGTCTGCCTAAGCTATCAGGAAATTCTGCATAAAAGCCAGAAAGATTGTGAGAGAAGAAAGAATAAATGACACTAGAAACACAACAGGACTGATGCACATATGAACAAAGAAAGACTGTTTCAAATACAGGGTCTGCAGAGGTCTAAACCAGATGGAGTCACAGTGCTTCAGAAAAGTGGACTGAAATCCCATTCTCCAGCCTAGAACATATGTCTAACTAAAAATCATATTCAAAGAAAAAATTAACTTCTTGCTAAATTTTTCCAATTTTTAATTTAGTCCTTACTCTTTTCCCATTATAATATATAGAAAGGGAAGAATTAGGGAAGGGTTTTTTTTTTTTTTTTTTTTTTTTTTTTTTTTTTTTTTTTTTTTTTTTTTTTTTTTTTTTTTTTTTGTAACACACTGTAATTCATCAACTTTTATCATGCAAAAATTTTGCCTTGGAAAATGATTTTTCTTTCTCTGTATCTAATGTTCTTAAATGCTACAACCAATGAAGTCAGTATTATTCAACTATTCATAAGATACTTTTAAAATGCATTTTTATAGTTCAAAGTTAGTTTAATTAATTTGATATGTAATTGATTAATTGTTGTGGGACTATCATTTGTACAATGTCAATATTTGTCACTGTAAGTGTTGGTTTAATAAATCACTGATTGGTCTAGTAGCTAGAAAGAAATTAGAGGTGGGTCAGCCAGACTAGGAGAATTCTGGGATTTGGAAAAGCAGAGAGGAAGACAACACTGAGATTCAGAGGAAGTGCACTGAGAATTCTGCACTGAGCAAAAAGTTACCAAGCCATGTGGCTAAACATAAATTGAAATATAGATTAACTTAAAGAATAAGGGTTAGCAAGCAATAAGCCTGAGTCATAAAACAAGTCATAGCTTGTAAATAATATAAGCCTTTGTGTGATTATTTATGACTGATGGTCCAGACTTTGGGTTTAGGACAAGCCAGGAAATTTTGACAACAGATTCATTGCTTGTTTTTAACTGTAGATTTTCTGGATTTTATAGAAAAATTTTATTGGGTTATATCACTTCAACATACCCTATTTCATCTGTACTGAATATGTTATTTTCATAGCTTGTAACTATTAAGATGTAATCTACATGATCCTCTTGTGTCTCCATGGACTGAAAGTCTTGAAACATCAAAAATGTAGTCTCAGTTATGAAGCAGCAGAGTAAAAAAAAAAAAAAAAAAACTTTATTGGCAAACAGGAGAAAATTATTTATAGTCCACCACTATCAAAGTAGAAGTGGAAGATTAGAGCAGGGCCATGACTAAATAAGAGAAAGTGGGAACTTCCAAGATAGATGGATTCTTCCTCATAATCTGGACCTGTGACAAGAGCCTCAAAGTTGAAAACAAAGTCTTGTGGCTGTTTGTCAGTAAGGCCTTTGCTAATAGACAGGTTCACGAAGACCTTATTAGGAGTAGTTTACTCGACAGTTATTCTTCAAACTGACCAACCCCAAATTAGATGAGAAAGCACCTCCAGAGAGACATTAAAGGCCCCTATCAAGAGGCAGTAAGGCTTTGACTTTGGGAGTCCCGTCTTGTCTTCAGCTTTGTGGACGGTCTTGATCTGTTTTTTTATACTGTATGTGTTTTCTTACCCCAAATAAAGTCATTCTTTAACAGCTGGTTTTTGTCTGTTCCTGTACACTGTTTTGCCTCTGCTACCTGCCATGCTCCTCATTTTATTTGCTTTTTATTTCTTTAACCAGTAAGGAAAATGAAGCAGTTCAAGATCCCTTTGGTAACAGGAAGGGAGAGGGAAAAAAGTTAAATAAAAGATTTTCAAATGAATGATGTTTTACTTTTCTACTCACTCATTCATTTTTGATAAACACATTTATCTTTCAATCTTTTCCAAGTACTTTTCTAGATCACTGCATGGCTTGCTACTTAGACACATGTAGGAATCCCTTATTCCCTATTTGTACAAGGGAACACATTACTTCTTCTATTTTTATACATTTTACATTGTATGTGACAAAGTCAAGTACATCTTTTAGATCATTTCTACAATTTCTGTCATATTACTAAATTAATTTTTTGCTCATCTAAAAAAATTTTGGTAGCATGCAATTGAGAGTATATCAATCACATGATACAAATATGTTTAAGAGGAAAGGCCATAGTACAAATCTTTTCAGAAGGACAGGCCGCAGTGTTAGTACAGCTGAGATTCAGCTTTATATTTTTTTCTTTCTCCTAAAAACAGCCATATCTGGGTCATTACTCTCAGCAGGAATTGCTGAAACATCATCTAACCTTGTGTTACAGGATAGTGAGTGCCTTCTGACCTACTTTCACTCTAGGCATAGTAAGTTTGCCAGAAAATGAAAACTGGATATGAGCACTGTGCTGTTCTGTTCCTGGAAGGATCCCTAAAATATTAGCTACATAACCCCTCCCCTACTTTAGAAAATTATAATATGAATTTAAAAATAACATTTTAATTAAGTTACATATGTGAAGACAACTTTCCTTAGCTAGTTCATTGTTGTTTGATATGGTCTTGTGAGTCACTTTCCATCCATTCATGACTGATATGCTTTGTTTCTATGACTGTGTTTAAACCAATTGTAATAGAATTTGGAAGCTCTTCAGAGCCCCTCCTCCATTGGAGAAAAAAAAAAAAAAACCAAAAACCCAGATGATAAGATTTTCAGTGGCTAAAACTTTGGTTTTCCTAAGAGCATTTACTTTAGAATATTTAAAATGCACATACTTTCCCTCAATTTCTTGGAGCTGTATTTTCAAAGGCATAAACTTTTACATTCCTCAAGTATTTTTCTCTGCAACTTGAAATACAATGTTCAGGGAAGTTGGTAAGTGTTGAGCCTGTTCTCACCAACAAAGTCATATGTAAAATTGACTTTTCTTCTACTAAAATCAAGTAGACAGCCAAGGTATCTAGTCGTCTCTGTGCCCTCTTTGTTATCTCAGAGCTTATAGGCATGCTTTCTTAGTTCAGTAGGAATAAACTCAGATTGAATAAGGACTATTTCCACTATTGCTATAGTCTTCAAAATGTTGCATTGGTGGTTCAGTGGTAGAATTCTCGCTTGTCAAAAATGTCTTAGATTTTTATAATAAAAATTTTGGTTTGTTTAATCATGTTTTAAAATTACTTGGGCCAGAAATGTCTGTTTAAACATTATAGATGCCAATATGATTCCAAATACTATTATTAAAATTAATATATATTTTAAATTTTTTATATAACATTTGGAGACACTGTATTTCTTTTTTCTTTTAACTCTTCTATTTACTTAAATTGTGATCCTCTGGGAGATTAAGAGCTGGCTATTTATTAAATTAGACTTCTTCATTACAGTTCAGAATTACATATTGAACAACATTCAGCTAAAGCAATATTCATTAGTGTTTATTTTTGATTAACATGAATGTCAAGCATAACTTACAAATATAGTAAAATTTTAAGAAAAACAACTTTCAAATCTCTAAAACCTGTTATTCTCCCAACTCTTGATATCATTATTGGTTCTTTCAGCTAAGATATTATGACAATATGAACAGTCATATAAAATTTTCATATTAAGTTAGCACAAAAAATGTAAAAGAAAAGAATCTCTTTATAATTTTAATATTCTGATCAACAATGGAGATAAACAAATTTTTATTTAACTTTCTATTTTATTATAAACTTTATTTTTCTATCAAATACTAATTTTATTCATGTATTTAATCCTGTGTAAATATGGTATGAATAATTCAAAAATAATTATATTTATAGATTTGTAATTTCACTAAGTAGAAAACTGTTCTTTACTATATAGCCTGCAACTAAAGTTTTATTATAAATTTCAGTGGTTTTTTAACATTGAAAGACTTAAAGTCAATGTCAGAATAAACATGGTATTCATATGAAGTATAGTTATTTTACTGTACCTGTATATGCAAATTGAACAAGATCCCAGAGTGCATTTGGATCTATGCCTTCCATCTTGATCTCCTCTTGCTTGGCTTCACAAACATCACTTGTAAACATGGCAGCAAAATAGTCAGAGACAGAACTCAGAACAAGCCTGAAAGAGTCACAGGGTCTATTTTAGGCAATGGACATAAAACACACAGCAATGAGTTCACCAGACACAACACTGAGAAAAGAATCAGTATCAACTGTTTTGTTGCTCTTACTCATATATCATTGTTACTGTAAACATATATATGCAAGTATATTTGTGGTATAGTATATAGACAGAATTTTGGTTACATGTGAAATAATTCTGTGTATGAGTCATAAGTTAAAATTATTTTTAAACTTTATGAAACCTGTCTCCTGATTTCTGTGGTATATCTACAAAATTTCATTCCTACTAGTAAAAAATAAGTTCTTTTTACATGTTATTATTGTTTCAAATATTTCAAAAGTGTGTGTGTGTGTGTGTGTGTGTGTGTGTGATTTACAGGTGTGTTGGCATTTTTTTATCTCTTTATTTTTATTATAATTTATTAATTAAAAATGCTAGTATCTGGCCTTCTCTTAAAGTCCTGACAAGATACCTTCTCAGCACTAAGAATACGCGCTTTGTACATTTGCTCTATTCCCTTTTAACAGGTGGCTCTTGCCTGTCTCTTGTCTTGTTCTCTTTCCCAGGAATTGGTCTCTGGCCCCTTCTCTTTCTCTTCACTCTCCTCTTCCAATAATCCTCTTATGTGAAAAAGATGCCAGTATCTTTTTTTTTTTTTACCTGAAATACTTAAAAATCACAAATTTCTTTTGACTCTGATAGCAATTTATTTAGTTAAATAGCCTTACAATATGAAAATTTTCCAACTGTCAAGAAAACTGAAATTATAAACCACAGAAAAATGGATGGAACTGTAAAATATTGTACTGAGCCACGTAACCTATGCACAGAAAGGTGAGTACCATATGTTGTACCTTGTATTTCTATTTTGGTTCCCAAGTATTAGATCTGTTCATACTGGAGTGAAATATGGCAGAAAGCAAGAAGATAGACATGAATCCAGAGAGGCCAAAGACTTAAAGATGGGGTGACTAAAGTAAAGTATTATGAAATTTCTGGAGGAAACAATAGCATAGAAAGTTTTAAATAAATATGCAGAATGTAGAAAATATAAGGGTTAAGAGAGGATTAATCAAAGCTAAAGATATATGAAAGAGACATACAAATACTAAATGTACAATTTAAATTTGGTAATAGTAATAATAATAACAATAAATGAGTTAAGCAGAAGTTCCCTGAAGGAGTATATATGGTTTTTCTCAGAAGTCAAAGGTTTTTAAAACCATAGGCATGTTTGCGATAATCCCCTGTAAGTTATTTATTTGGCCAGCGAATTCTAGAGGTATCAACACTGGTTGCTGCCATTATTCTTCTTTTCCTTCAAAGTTCGATGTTCTGAATATAATTCAGAAAAAGAAAGAAAGAAAAAAGAAATAGAAAACCCAAACCAGGGGGCTGGAGAGATGGCTCAGCGGTTAAGAGCACTGACTGTTATTCCAGAGGACCTGAGTTAGATTCCCTGCATACACATGGCAGCTAACATCTGCCTGTACTTCCGAGAAAAATAAAAATAAAAAGTTCTTGACGTTGCACAATCGGACCCACCTCCAGGGCGAACTGCATCATCAGAGAAGGACTGAGGGTTTGAAATTCAGACCACTGTCCAGAGCAGAGTCAGAGAACAAGCAGACCACTTGCTCAGAATAGAAAGGAATCACACAAGCCCTCTTGCCAAAACTGACTAGGAGCAGCCTAATCATGAACTACTGAAGCCATGGGAAAAAAAAATAAGAAAACCCAAACCAAACCAAACCAAAAAATAACAAAAGCATTTATTTCTAATACTGGATACAGAAATTAGAACAGAAAAAGAAACTTTTTGTTGTTAGCTAACATAAATTCATTTGTTTTATACTGGTTGGATTTGCATACTACAATACTGATCTGCTGGGATATATATATATATATATATATATATATATACACACACACATATATATATATGAGTTGTAAACATAGATATAGATATAGAACAAATGGTAAAATTACTATGCAGACAAAATGAATGATTTTGTAGAACTGAGACCTGTTCTACAGCAAAGAATATAACATTTATTACTGCACTGTAAACCTTTTCAAAGTCATATGGTTTGTCATGTCACAGACTTTAAAGAAGGAATTTATGCATGTGTTAAATGTACATGTAGCCAAACAATCCTTTAGACATTTCTGATTATGCCTAGTCACTAATGTTTTTTTTTTTGTTTGTTTGTTTTTTTTTTTTTTTTTTTTTTTTAATCTGTGGGCAGACAACCTTCTTTTTACACTGGACAGTAATTAATGAAATGTCACAAGCTTTTGAAAACAAGTGATTACTAAGTGATCAACCCTATGGTCTCTATCACACCTTTTGAATATATTAAGATATTTTAGAAGAGGAGAAGGAAGGAATATAGGAGCCTATGAAGGAATGGAGTGTTATGAAAGGTTTTCTTCTGTATATGGCATTGGTGTTGTAATCATGAGCACACAGAACACACAGATCCCTGTATACAACTGGTCTTAGAAAATGAAACATGTTCCATTTATTGCTTTTTTCTTTCTTTTAATGTAAACATTTAATTGGTATTGTTTGCTTACAGTTTCCAAGGTCCAATGCATTATCATCTTGGAGGGGAGCATGGTAGTGTGCAGGCAAACATGGTGATGGAGTTTAGAATAAACATCTTGCAGGCAACAGGAAGTCAACTGACTGTCACCCTGAGTGAACCTTGAAAACAAACTTCAAAGCCTGCACCGCAGTGACATACGTTCTCCAACAAAGCTTCACTTCCATACAGTGCAACTCTCTTTGAGGGGCCATTTTCTGTCTTATTTTTGCTTTTTTGTTATGAATAAAGTCTCATTTTTTTATCCATGTATCCCCTCATTCAAAATCCCTTCCCTTTCCTGCCCTTCCCAATAACTCTCTTGTTTCCCCATCTCCTCATCTCCTCCCCAGCAAGGGATGGAGGTCCCAAGATCACAAGGTGGCTTAGTTCAGAAATCACTCCTGGAGATTCAATTTCCTCACCCCAACATCAAGACTGGTCAGGTGTTCCTCTGGAGGGAAGGGGCTCCAAGGTACAGGTCCAAGGTGATTCAGATCCCAAGCTGTTCAGTGTTTGCGGTTTGCAGCTTGGGTGTGCTTTGCTTTTTGTTTAAAGTCCACTAATCAGTGAGTACATCCCCTGCTTATCTCTCTGGGTTTGTGATACCTCGTTCAAGAGGATATTCTCCAAATCCATCCATATGCCTGTAAATTTTAGGATATCACTTTTTCTTATTGCTAAGTAGTACTCCATTGTTTAGAAATACCACAGTTTGTTAATCCATTCTTCAGTTGATGGGCATCTAGATTATTTCCTGGTTCTTGCTATTACAAATAATGCTGCTATGAGCATAGTTGATCCTATTGGAGTGTGAATGTGCATCTTTAGGGTATATGACCAGTAGTGGTATTGTTGGATCCTTGGGGAGATTGATTCCCAGTTTTCTGAGAAACTGGCATACTGCATTCCAAAGTGGCTGAACAAGCTTACACTCCCACCAACAATGGAGGAGTGTTCCCCTTGCTCCACATTCTCTCCAGCATAGGCTGTCATCTGTGTCTTTTATCTTAGCCAATCTTACAGGTATAAGGTGGTATCTCAAAGTCGTTTTGATTTGCATTTCTCTGATGGCTAAAGACATTGGGCACTTTTTCAAGTGCCTTTCAGCCATTTGCAATTCTGCTGAGAATTCCCTTTTTAGTTCTGAACCCCATTTTTTGATTTGGTTATTCATGGTTTGGGACTCTAGTTTCTTGAATTTATTATATATTTTAGAGATCAGTCCTCTGACATTGAAGGATTGATGAAATTTTTTTCCCATTCTGTATTCTGTCATTTTGTCTTATTTACTATGTCCTTGGCTTTACAGAAGCTTCTCAGTTTTGGGAGGTCTCACTTATTGATTGTTGTTCTTAGTGTCTGGGCTACTGGTGTTAACATTGATAAGTGACTGTGGGCATGTGGGACAGTAAGAAGCTATTAGCAGTTACTGTTTCGAGAGCAAGGATATCATTATCATTTCATCATTAGTTAACTTCCCTTACTCTAATTTACTTAGCTATGTTCATAATTGAATCCTTAATTTATCTCAATGAGGTAAAATATATGTATAAAAGCAAACATGAAAGAAATTGTGATCAGTAGAAAAACACAATAAGCATGGGTGATAGAGGAAAATGAGAGTTACATTCAATGAAGATGGTGCTAATATATTACATACATTGATGAAATTGTTGCATGATATTACATTTAAAATGAACTAAAATGGGGCTGGAGAGATACCTCAGTGATTAAGAGCCACTACTCTTGTTCTTCCAGAAGACCTGGTTTCAATTCCCAGCACCCATATGGCAGCTAACAGTTTTTATAACTTATGTTTGAAGGTATTTATACCTCCTTCTGACGACTGCCTTAGACACCTGGCCAGCATGTGGATACACGTATACATGGATGCAAAGCAATCATGAGCATAAAATAAAACAAATTATGAAAAAAGTAAAGAAAATAGTGAAAATAAAACTTGTGAAAGTACAATACGAATTGTTCCAAATGATCCATTAAAAACTAAGGATGAGGAAAGCAAATCTGCCTGGAGTGGATGCTGAACTAAGCCACCTTAGGACCTTGGGACCTCCTGCCCTTTCTGGGGAGGAGATAAAGTGATGGGGAGAAGAGAGAGTGACTGGGAGGGGTGAGAGGGTGAAGGCCATTTGAACAAGGAGATGCATAGATAAAAAATGAGACTTTATACATAATATAGAAGAAAAAACTCACAAAAAATAAAAACAACCCCTAAGGTACATATTACCTTTGGTCAGTATCAGAGGTTATGATTTCCTTCTTCTATCAAGACTACTTTGTCACCGAACATATTTGCACTATTTCATGAATATAACCTGAAATTATAGCAGAAAAACTTTGCCTCATCCTTCCTGCTTCCTCAATGTTTCTTCCTTATGTTTGTAAGTAAAATCTATAAATATTCATTTTTTTCTAAGACTTGTCATTTGTGTTTGAAAGAGGATCAATGTTTGTGGTGTGTGTGTTTGTTTGTCCAGAATAGGGATTATCTATGTAATAACAACAACTATCCTGAAACTCACTCTATAGACCAGGCTAGCCTCAAACTAAAGAGGTCACCTTCTTGTCTCCCAAGTTGTAGAATTAAAGGTATGTGCCTGCCCATCCTCAATTTTTTTATCAGTAGAAAAAATGATTTTCTTAGACTTCTGAAAGTGTAGTTCTGAGATTAAATCAATATCCCAGCTTTCATTTATTGATTTTTTTCTAGTTTCATTCGCAATAACTAATAAAATATCTTTACTTAATGAAAAATTTCTACATTTATTTTATTCATTTGTGAAGAGAAGGTATACTTTTGCTATTATCTAGAGTCTATAGGTTTTATTAAATATATGATTTTAGACTTGCTTTTCTAATGTAATAGAAAATTACTATATTAGTATAATTAAATATTATATTAATAATATAAATATTACATTATACTACAATGTATAATATAATATTTAATAATATCATTAAATATTATTTATCCTTATTTTAGTTTTCTTAGGATTTTAATAGTTTTACAGTGATAAAGATACACATCTTTTAATCTATAGTTACTTTGACTTTACTTAACTTATGGGATAGTGAGGTTGACAATTTATAGCAAAAGCTTATTTTTACATATATTTTTTTTCATTTTATAAAGCTTGCTTCCCAGTATTTCTGACAAAATTTGTGTTTTAAAATTTTAGAATTTCCCATAATTTAAGTTCTCATTTTTTTTTCATATTCAGAGATGTATTTTCACAGTGGTTTACTTTAGGTGATTTTCAGTGATTGAAATAAAGCATTTGCTATTTTTTATATATCAATATAGCAAAAAATTAGTTTTCTACTTTTACATCTTAATTCTCTGCCAGAATTTTATTTTTTATTTATATTTATTATTTGGTGATTTTACATCATGCACCCCATCAGACTCAATTATCAGTTCTCTCAGTTTCATACCTACACATATCTATTATTACTTTTATATTGTTTTTATTATTTAAACATACAAGATATCTCTAGGTCCCTTTCCACTGTATGGAGTTATTCTCCCTCATGGAATATGTTCTCCTGCTTCTTCGGTATGTAGTAAGTTCTTATTGAATAACATACATTGTATCACCCCTGAAAAAAGTGTAAATTAAGAGGAGAAATGATGATCACTTCTTGTTATTGCTTTCTTTTCTGATGTTGCAATAGTTCCTTTCAGTTTAGTTTGTAATTTTTTTGGAAAGAGAGGGATACATTTTTGAGACAGGGTTTCCCTTGGCATGTCTGGAACTTGCATTTTTGCCAGTATGTTTTCACAATCACAGAGATCTACCTGTTTTGGCCTGTGCAGGAATTAAACTTGAATACAACTACCCACTGGGCAGTTTGTAATGAAGCAGAAAAATTGGGATATACAGAATCTAAGAAAGGCAAAAATTCCCCAAGAAAAAACGTAGATAAAAAGTAACAGGTTAAATTAAATTATAAGAGCCATTTGGACAAGCATAAAATAAGGCCAAGAATACATAACTAGTAAGTCTCTATGTTATAATTTGGGGCTGGCAATTTGTGAAAACCTGCTACATAATTATATACAAAATAATGTTGATAATATAATAGTAATTAATTTTGTTTAAAAGCACAAAATATCCAATATTTGCATCAAGCTAATTAAATATATTTGTGATAAGTGATCAATTTTATCAAAATAATAATTATTATATGCCAAACCATAAAATTATGCACCTTGCTAATGGTAAGTATTTCAACATAAACACAATTATCTTGTTATAACACGCAGTGTGTATTACAGGCAGGCCACATTTTGAAGAGCAAAATATTTTTTACCTACAGTGTATAAATTTAAATTATCAATTAAAATCTTTCCTATCATCTCTAGAAAAATGCTGCAGTTCAGTAATGGAGATGTTGAAATATTAATCCTATGTTTAGATTTAGAGACACAAATGATTTGAATTAGAGTCTAAGATTTAATGTTGGGTAAACAATCAGCATCTTTGTATGTGCTTTTTTAGCTTCAGTTAATGCAGGGGAAGCTAAGACAAAAAATGCGTAAGTGAGAGAATGTGATATCTAAGAAATGTCTTTTATTGAAGTCACTATTTTTTTTGCAAATCTATTAAAGAGTCCTATGTTCCACTTCAATTTATTATAAGGTTTGACCCTGACAACCTCATTCATTTTAAAACCATTTTCTTTTTTTAGTTATAAAGCAGTGCAGACTTTTTTCTCTTATTTTTTTGTTTCTTAGTGTCTTCTCTTTTGCTCTTAAACCCTTCCTTTGCTGCAGAACATTGTGGATGACTTTGTTTTGCCTTAATATTAGCATCTGAAAAACCACTCTTCAGCAATGCTTTAATGATGTGAACTATGGCTCTAAATGTTGCTATGCGACTGAAATTCCAACAAAAAAAATGGCCAATTGTTTGAGCAGCATTTGCCTGTCTTCAAACTAAATTTATAGTGCTCTGCTTGCAATTTTCTTACATATATCTTGTCTTATTTCCAGTAGTTATTGTATTAGGGATCATCAAGATCATATGAATAAAGATTCTGATGATGTTTACTTGTACTTCTTTTTCTACATCAAATAAAAAGACAACTGTCTTTCTGTTTGTCCAGATTTTCTACGTCCATTTTTTATAGAGCAAACACATTTTGCATCCATTTGAACATTACCCAAAGGAAAAAGGTACTTTTTCCAAAAAGCTGCCTTGCCTGAGAAAAGAGGTCTGAATCTTCTGCAATTGAAAGCCTCATACTTTGAGCACTTTAACTGCCAGCCTACACAATCCTCATCTCAAGACAAGTAATGGATTCAATGACATGGACTAATACACCAGTGCCTAAAATTCTGCCTTTGTGAAATACACTATGTCTATCTGTATCAAATAATTTCTATTTCTCCCTGAGAGATGAGGAGGCTCAAGGTAATAATTTTCAAGATTTGAAATAAAATATTTTTTTTTACTCATTACTGGGTTAATTCTAAAAAGTGTAGATCAAACATATTATGTTGAAAACATAATCAAACCTTCATACCATGTGGATATGACAATTATTCTTACAGGAAGACCATTGAATAAACTTTTACCACAAGACTGATAGCTTGCTGCATTAGAGTTGATTGTTTTCTAGAGTGTTTAAGACTTTTATATAACATTAAAATTATTTAAAATATTAATGAGTTTTATCTGTCATATAATAAAGTTATTAAATAAATTTCTAATTTACACTTTAGAATAGTTTCTTAATACCAGTGATAATAATTCTAAGAACCTGTAGCTCCTCTACAACTATTTTTTTCTCATTAACTCCTTTTCTTATCTCCTCCCTCCTGCATTTCTCTCATTTCCTATTTATTTTACCTTCTTCTTCTAATATTAGATGTTTAAGAATATGTTTTTGAAGAAAAGGTATCATTAATATTATGAGCCAATAAATAAAATGTGTGTACTTTTGAATTTAGAATATTTTCATCTAAATTCTGACAGATTTTCTACTCTTGAAGCAGGTCACATATTTAGTATAAGTAAGATTTTTGTTCATTATAAAGTAGAAGTAGTTATAGCAATACATATAATGTTTATCTATAAACACAACTATGTGTAATGAATATATTCTTGAAAATTACTAATGTAAACACTAAAGATGATAAACACAGTATGATAGATATGAAAACTCAGAATTTTAGATTTAAAAAAATAGGTTTTCTTGTCCCAGTCAAATATTACTTGTTTTATTCTTCCTTTAAAATTTCACATCATCAATCTATAGTAAGCCATTTCAAACAATGATAGCTAAAATAGACAATTTTCAAAACATAAAAACCAATCCTTTTGTTTTGATTTTGTTCTTAGGACCCTATTCTCTATGAATAAGCTTAATGAGTTTATTGTGCATATTCATCCATCCTATTACTAAGAAACAATAAATATAAAATTATAAATTGCTTTTCTTATTATAACTGATTACCCTAAACTCCTGATAAAATTATATATAACTATTTTAGTATTTCCAGTAGTGTAAAACATAAAGAATAAAAGAATTTTTGAAATAATTTTTAAAATTAAAATAAATTAAAACCTTTTCCCCATTTTTTATTCCTCAAAGCACTGTCATATATTCACTTCTTGCTCTCTCAAAAATTCATAGATTTTTTTAAATTTAAGTATTGTTATATATTTCTATGTGTTTAAATATAGACAATTGTGAAAATACACATTTCAGTCTACTTTTCCCTATGATATTTTTAGCTCTTTATATTTATTTTTTACTTAAAGAAAATAAGACTACCAATAAATTATATATGTGTAAAAACATGACATCATAGATATGGCTTACTTGTTGTGCTTATAAAGCTAGACACAATCATACACTATAAAGATCATTATCCATGATTCTTTCCCAGATTATAAATGTAAGATTCTGTTGCCAGAGACACCATACGCTTACAACACAGAAATTAAAAAAAAATCCATTTTCAACTTCTATAGAACTCTGCTCCCTGAGAACCATCTTTCGTACTATTTGTTTTATAAATTAAAATGCTATTTTAGATGTAAATTTAATTATATTAAACAAAAATATAATTAACTCTGAAGAATATAGATAGAATTTTAACTAGATTATATTTAAATGTAAGTTAAGGACAACTTGCATTTTACATGTAAATATGATATATTCTTATCACAAATGGCATAAATGACATTTCAATTTCATGGTAATATTTAGAGAAGAGTTGGAATAGTATGTTACTGAAAATTTCATAGTAACTAAAGCATTGAACTTTATATTACATAGATTATTTCATATATGTCATGTAGGCTTTTGCATGTCTGCCCTCCTCTTGGGCTTACATATATATGAACAGTCTGTACTGGTGTCACAGTTGAAATACTGCTTTGATGCAGGATGACTTTTTGTATGCTGTGAGTTCCATTGGTTAATAAAAAGTCTGTTTTTATTTATGGCAAGGCAGCTTGAAATTCTCAAGAAATCCAAGCATAGATAAAGGAGTTGGGTGGAGTTGAAGAGACTCAAATTAGCTGTCCAAGAAATAAGATTTAAAACTGCAGGTAAGCCATAAACACCATGGCAATATACAGATTAATTAAAATGGTTTGAGTTAAGTTGTAAGACCTCATTGGTAATGGACGTGAGCCACATACAAAACATTCTGTAATTAATTCAACTGTCTGAGTAATTATTTTATAAGCAGAGGCTGTGAGACTGTGTGGGCAAGATTTCTCTGGAGCAGGCCCGAACTGGTCAGAATACTTCTGACTTCACTGCTAGCTATTATAGATTCATTCTTTCAGTCAATATCTTGGATACACACACACACACACACACACACACACAAACACCACACATATATATGTATATATATACATATATATGCAGATATATAAATATGAATGTGTTTCCATGTGACACTTATATAAAACATACATATATCATATACATAATATTGATTAATTTTTATATGTATAGGAATATTATAGAAGTGATTTCTGAATTTGAGCATTTTTCTGTTTTGTTAACTTAGTCATATATTGAAACTACTGAGAAAATCTAAAATTAAAATGTTTGCTATTTACATTGAATTATAACTAACATCAAATTATGTATCATTGACACTAACATCAAATTATGTATTATTTGATTGTTTTACATTTAACATATAATTATGCTTCTTGTATTCTTTAGATTTACTCTAATTTCTAATAAAATGTGGTTACATGCAAATTATTAAGTATAATGTTTGAAAATTAATCATGAAAAAATACTGTATATGTTTAATTAGTGTATTTTATGAGTACTCATATAAGTGGTTGTTTGAATCTTCAGATGTATAAATCCCAGATTTCTTGGCAATTTAAATCAGTTATAGAATCAAATCTTTATTTAAATTCAAATAATTTTCTTATATAAAAGTAAAAAGAATTAAAACACTGAACTGTCACATGATTATCACATGCACTGCATTTTAAATAAAAACACTATATTTTAATCTAGAACTATATAATTCATATGAAGTACATGGAATGAAATTATTATTCTCAATTACATAAATGATGCATGAAAATATTTTTGTGTATATTTGATTATAAAAACCATTTTGTGTCTTAATTTGATGTTTAACAAATATAAATTTAAAATATCATATCAACTTCATAAATTAAACCAATAGTTTAATTCTAGAAACTCAGAATTCTTAAATAAGTGATAAAATATCTTTAATTTTTTATATTTATAAATTATGTTATTTAGTATTACTGGAAGTCAGATAAGAAGAATTAACATTGTCCATAATTACTTGTGATGATGAAATATAAAAATATCTACTAAATTATAAGAGACTGCAAATTTTGCTATACTTCACATCTACAATTTATAATATAATTTGGATTAATTTTAGATTTAAAATAGCTATCCTCCTGTGTATTCCAACTATTTGCTTTATATGCCTTAAGGAAAGTAATTTAACAACCATTATCACTTGCTTTGGATTCTCAGGTAGTCAGTTTGTACAACATACCTATAATCCTGCTTTATTTTACCCTTTAATGTACCTGACACAATTAATGCATGTGTATTATTTGCTGACAAAAGCAAATACAGATAATGAAAACAACTTTTTTAAATCTATCATAAAAATTGATGTAACATTTATAATTACAGATTGGAAAAAAACAATGATTGTTTTCTGGGTCAGTTGGAATCAGTTGATGCCAATGACACAATCCCTTGTAAAAGTCTGTGAAGGTTTTTATAAAGTATCCCCTTCCTTCCCTATGTCACGCTTTTTCTGCTCTTTAATAGAGTCATAATAAAGCTCTGTAAGGAGCTGACATACAGTCACATGATAGACACATACAAGGAAAGACAAAGACCAAGGGACTGATAGATTCACAGTCCAATTCAGGCAATCATAGTTTCAGACTAATGAAACAAATAGAGAATTGACAACTCCACAGCATGAAGCAGAACATTAAATTTACATTGAGTTATAGGTAAATCATGCTAAGAAAATTTAAAAAGTTTTCTTAATGCAATATCAATAAATTATTGAACACTTAATCAATGAATTAATAGCTTTAGTTACTCACTAAAACTTACAATATACATAGGTATAAGAATTCTTATTTTATGCCTTTAGATTTCTTTATTTATTAGCAGTAAAAAAATAATATATATTAGAAGCTCCTTTCAGTGTAAAGTAACAGCACAACAACCAAAGTTTTCTCAGAAATTCCAGTACTTTCTTATTATAATACTCCAAACTCTGCAGTCTGGATACCACCATTTGTCACTCATGCATATGGATACACAATTTCAATATTGATACTTTCATACCTGTGGGCAGGTATCTTTCGATTTCCAACAATCAGAATGACATCACAGAGCTGCTGTTGCTTTAAATAATTCTCCATCTTTCTAAATGATTGCTCAGCATGATGAACAGCTTGATAGAATTCTTCAGAGCTATTGGAATCCAAATCACTTTGAGGTGTCAGAGAATGATTGGTCACTGCCAGCCTATAAAGCACACACAAATACAGAAAGATGATGTTTATAAAGTATCAATAATGGTTAAGAGTATTATATCTTATTTTATTATTGAGGAAGCTTTATTTAAAGACATACTCATGGAAATGAAATGAAACAAATGTTTAAAGAGCCATTTTAATAAAATTATTTCTTTTAAGAATAGGTAGGTACATGAATTAAAAAATGTTTTTGTCTTAAAAGGTGACTTAAGTTAGATTTTCTATATTAAAATATCAGGTAAATGCATACGAAAAAAATAAAAAGTAGTATAGTCATTAAACATGTATATTAAAATTTTTGATGCTAATATTAAATGTGCTTAAAATTTCTTTGTTTTATACCAAATAAGATACTAAGCCTCCATAAGAATAACCCTTTTTCATCTTTTTGAATGACATTGGTAAACTAGTAAGGCATTAGAATAAGTGAAATATCCAAACTCACAAGGAAACTGTACTAAATTTTACTCATATGAAGGCTCTTTCTTGGAGAAAATCTCATGCAATGTGAAAACAAAATAATTGTGATTACAGCTAAGACACATTAAGGACTAAAAAGTGGTGGTGAAATTTGACAGTAAATGTAAAATTATAGTAAGATGGAAGAACGAAGACTTTGTTATGTATGTAAAGCTTATAGCTAATATATAAAAATATTAGAAGATGCTAAATATTCTGCCTCAAAAATTATAGATGGTAGATGACATAATGTATATGCTTATTATGTTGGTTTTATCAAAAAAAATTTATGTATATTAAAACTTCATATTATGCTTCATAAAGTTGAGAAATAATGCTTCAATTATATTATCTTACCATTATTATTGTACTTTAATTTCTATAATCAATATAAATAAAAATATGTTCCATAATAAACAGAATATAAAACTATCAGTAAGTTAAAATTTAGAACTTGCTAAAAATAAACACAAACAAAAAAGAATATTATGGTTCTCAAGTTTCTAAACATGAGCAAAATTTAAAGGGATACTGTAAGATATTAGTTGTAAACCATCTTCATCAACACACTAGCAAAACTCTTGAGCAAAATATTAGCAATAGAAATAAAATGTATTAATTAAAATGCTCATGTATTAATCCAATATTGATCTTGTTGATGCACACATTTTTCTTACATAAAGACAGCTGGTATATCATAAGCAAATACCATAGTAATTAAATTTGGTTTTCCATGGAGAATAAAATTTATAAGTTCATTGTTCATGCGAATAGATTGGAGATCCTTTAGAGTATAAGCTGAAGCTGAAGCAAAATAAAACTATTTTTTCTAAAAAAGTAAATAATTGCTACCAACTCAAAAAGATGTTTGAGTCTCCTAGAAGACTCAAAGTAAAGCTATTACAGCTAAAGTGAATAATAGCTGTTGACTAGAAGAGATGTACTCATGTGCCTAGAAGACTCAAAAGAATGTACAGAGTATCTGACATATAATAATTCAGTAAAATTGTGAGTTATCTCTTATGAACATTATCAAAAGAATTAATATGATTATTTTTAGATATTTCCAAGTACCCTTTAAATATTCGAAATGATAAGTTGTTCTATGTCATATGTTTGGTGATATTTAATAAAACCTGAAATATTGGGGAGACAGCACAAAGTCAAATCCTAGGCAGATAGCTCAGGAATTTCTTGATCATTGAGTACAAGGAAAAAGAGCTGAGATTCAATAGCACACACCTTCAATCTCAGCATAGGGAAAGCCAGAAGTGGTGACCTACACTCTTAATCCCATAACTCCAGAGACAGAAATTCCTATATTTCTGTGAGTTCAAGATTAGCTACTAAATAGAGTAGTTCAAACCATTAATCACAACCTGGATAAGATACAGCTGACAAGAAAGGCACATAAGGCCTTGTAGGAACCCAGCAGCGGTAAAAATGACAGGCAGAAGTGACCTGCAGAAGCGACCAGGAACGAGGCTGAGGAAGTTGCAACACAGGTGGGTGAGAATTGACTTTGGTGCTTCCTCTCTCTAATATATCAGCCTTCCTCCAATATTTGGCTCTAAGTCTCTTTCCCTACAATCTGAATTTGTGCATCACATATTTTTATTTCACATTTTGCATATCATACGTGTAACAGAAGCTTCATAATTAAGACTGTTTTTTAAAAAAATCTTGCTTAAGTAAGCAGTATACAGCACACTTCTACATATAAGCACATTGTGTGGAGGTTTAGAAAACTCCCTTCACAGAGAATTTATAAATCTAGAAGCATCAGTATAAGATCATAGATACCAAAGAAAACAGGAACAGCCAGTAATACAAGTTGCTAAATATGTTCAAAAATTTCTTCAATTTATTCTGATATTTCCAGGATTGTGTTTAGAATTCATTACTTCTGTCTAAAATTGAAAACATTAAAGTTAGAGGCCAAATTGTCAAATGATTCCATACAGATCCTTTTATTATAACTGATAGATAATTTTAAAAAAATCTTTAGTATGAAAGTTTTATGCTTATTGAAGATATTGTAATTTAGTAAATGTTATCAGGTAACAACTTAATAAGCTCCATTAAGTTACCCAAGTTAGGGTGAATACAATAATAAATAAATTGAGCAGTACATGTTTAATTCCTAGTGAGATCTTTAGAATTATTCAAAATAAAGGCTGAAATAGAGTGTCAGTGATCACATACTTCAAATAATCTTTACAAAATCAAGCTGGCTAAATCTTAGTACATATATATTAGGTGATATTTAGGTCCTATACCATACTGCTGAGTTATTTGGAGTTGACAGTTGCTGATGGAAGAAAATTTATTTATATTTTTTATTAATTTATTTATGTGTATGTGGACAGTGGTACATGCTACAATGAATACATGCATAGCAAAATGAACAAGGTCAATAAATTATGAACATAGCTTGTTAATTAAATAAAATATAGAAGGATAGTATGGGTTCTGCTGTGTGGCATAGGGGAGGTTGGGGGAGAAATATGAGATATATATGATCATATTTCATTGTATATAAGTATGAAATTCTTTGAATTCAAAGAAAAATGACAATAAAAACAGATAAGTATAAACTGAGTCTCAAGACATTTTTTTCTGAATTTACTTTCTCCTACATTTTTATGTTTTTAGATATTTTCACGTTTTTGATTTCCACTACATTATGACTAGGAGTAATTCAGTTTTTTCAACGACATTTGATCTATCAGATAAATGATTATGTTGGTTTGACATGTTTTTCCCTTGCACAATTCTCATAAATCATTTCTTAATCTCAAACTTGGGTAGGAGTAATGCCTCTCAACCTTCAATACTTCATGAAATATATATATGAGATGAGAATTTTATACACCAGAACATCTGTTATTTACTAGAAAAATTTTTAATTTGATAAATAAGACAAGAATTTTAAAAACACATATATTTAATAGTATCTTCTGTGAATATTAAATTAAAAATATGGTTTAAAATAATTTTATATTATACTCTAGAATTTTCTGTTTAAATCTTTAAAACCTTTATGATCACATAACAAGTTAAAGAGTCTTTAATAAAATAATTAGATACTATAATTTTATTTTTACTATAATTATGTACTAAAGTTTAAAAATACAGTAAATACATTTTTAAAGTTACATTACAAACTCATATCAAAAGTTAGAACAAGATATAGTCATAATCATCCTGATGTATTTAAAATTGTAATGGTTTTTTACCACATGGACTATTTAATCTATAAACACAACATTCTGCTTTATTTCACAAACATTTGTGCTGAAAGAACTGCTTTCTTTGTTAATATTCACTAATGTATGCTTTTAATTTTTTTCATATTTATTTTTATTTTATGTGAATTGGTGTTTTATCTGTATGTATAACTGTTTAAGGGTGTCAGATCTTGAAATTACAGACAGTTGTTAGCTGCCATACGGATGCTGGGAATCAAACTCAGGTCCTCCAGAACAGTCAGTGCTCTTAACCACTGAGCCATCTCTCCAGCCCCTACTATGAATGTATGTTTTTAACTCTCCAAAAAAGCCTAAACCCACTGAATGTTTTTTAACCATACACATATTCACACATATGTATGTATATGTAGCATTTGTCACATATAAATGCTTTGTGGTCTCTCCATTTGGCCTCAAGTAACCTATAAGAGGGATCATCCAAGAAGCATAGTTTCAATGCTTTCTAATGATTTCTAATCTGTTGCTCTTAGACTAGGTGTGGAGTCTATGAAATTTCTATCACCCACTTTGCATGTAAACTGTTATAATTATTATATGGTTTATATTTAGTTGAATCTATTGCAAAGATCAATCTGTGCAATTTCTGAAGAATCTAAATAATTTACATATTAAGTTTCAGAAATCTTTAATTTGCTACTCATGATTTATAGAGTTAGAATTTTCCAGGCATGTTGCAAGTATGTGTTATCAATAGCTCTTTTAAGACCACATAAGGAGATCAGCAACTATACACTGAATGGGGAATATATGAAGAATACAATATGAGATGTTTTGTTTTTAAATTATTCCTTTCTTTTCTGAGATTACACCATAATAAAAATCATAACTCACTTTCCTTTCAACCTGACAAATTTTTCATATAATTTTTCTTGTGCACTTTTAAATTCATGACATCTATATTTATTAATTGTTGATATATAAATATATTAGCATTTTAATGATTATATATGTGCTTATGTATATACACATATATTCCCAAATACATCAATAAATTCTGCCTATCTGTATCTATATTTCAATATTGGGCATTGGTTTTTAATATCAAATTCATGTGATTTTAATATGTTATTTATCATGTGTGGTTTGACTGGTTTTATTTTGCTTGTTTTATAAATTTCATGGAACATAACAATTAGTTATTTAGAAAGTTAATGCTAATATAATTATAAACTAAATTTAAGTCTTAATCCACTGTGCATTGTATAGAGAGTACTTTATAAATAAATGTGTTATGAAACCCTGTTACTTCACACCAAAGTTTTAAATTTATAGAGAAAATTAAAGTAATTGTTCCAAGTGTATTTTTGCATAGCTATATATATATAAATATAACATAGTAACTAAATCTTATGTATTTTGAAAATAATAAATTATTCTTCTTTTATGTTCCATCATCACAAACACACTTAATATTTTTAAAGGCTAAAATTATGAAGTTTAGTAAAGAAATTAATAGTTAACATGTAATGTAATATTAAATGATAAAAGTTTATTTCTGTAATCATTAATAAAAAATAAGGAATTCTTTAAAATATGTTGATCTACTTTAAATACAGTGACATTTCAA
The DNA here is from genome assembly GCA_004025045.1 of Sigmodon hispidus. Classification (NCBI taxonomy): domain Eukaryota; kingdom Metazoa; phylum Chordata; class Mammalia; order Rodentia; family Cricetidae; genus Sigmodon; species Sigmodon hispidus. Next base: position 80,320 of record PVIH01003292.1, on the reverse strand, counting down.
ATATCTTCTCAATGGCAAAAAAGTTTCAAAAATTGAAATATTACAATGGGTAAATTTTATAGGGAAATAGATTAATAGACAAATAGAGATGATAGATATGATAGATGAGCAAGAGAAAAATAGAGAAATAGATACATATGCTAAAGAGAATGTTAAACAAAATACTATAAATTATGTTAGCCTAGATTTTCATGTTATTTTATGTGTATTTATATGCACATGGTTAAGGGCATAGAATTACAGGTTTCTTCAACAATCAGAGCTATTGGGTTCACATAACAAAGATTATGGAAGGTTGTGAGCTGCTATGTAGGAGCTTGAAACCAAAGTTGGGTCCTCCTCTTGAATTAGAGCAAGGCCACCTAACTATTCACCCATTTCTCTAGCAAAGGTCATCACATTCTAATTTTAAACTAAGAGCGTAACAAAAATAGATAGAACACAGTAATGACATGATAATGGATATGTTTAACATCAGTAACTAAGCATTGAATTAATATTACTAAATTGATTTTCTAGTAGTTGCTTTGATTTTACTTTCTCTTCAGCAATCTGTCAGGTTCAGTACTACAGAAAAACACATTAACCAATATTCTTATAATATTAAATCATGGAGAAATAAATGTTAAAATAATTCTTGGTCAGAACCTGAATATAGCAAAATATAGAATTATTTAGTGAACACTTGAACTCTATTTCACCCTACAAACATAGCATATATTACAGAAATTCTTGTCTCTTCAAATGATTTCACTTATAATGCTTAAATGTTATATAATAGGTATGCATAATTTTAATTAAATCATTAAATTATAATCACAAAATATTAAGATTTATAAATAAAAAGCTAACAAAAACTTATTTAATGTTACTAAATGGACAACTCACCTAGCATTGTAATATAAATTGTGAAACATAATTATTGTTTCAGCACTGAAATATAAGTAAATATTAAAAATAAATGCTTAGCCATGCTAAGTACACAGATTTTCAAATATCTGATTAACCCCAAGAGAGAAGTTAGAATCTTGAAACTATAATTGCTAAAGTCCACACACCAGGTGTTGTCACTTAGATGAGAAAAAATTAATATAGTCATTAATTGTGTTTCTGGGCACAATTTTATTGTATAAAATAATTGAAATGTAAATAAGAATTTTTTACCAGAAGTGTTATTATAAAAATACATATAAAGAGATGACAAAAGTATTAGAATTATTTTCTGAGTTAAAGAAAAATATATATGTGTGTGTGTTTATGTGTTTGTGCATGTGTGTGTGTCTGCATGTTTATGTGTTTGTGTGTGTGTGTTTGTGTGTGTGCATGTGTATGTGTGTATTTGTGCATGTGTTTGTGTTGGTGTGTGTTTGTGTGCTTGTGCATGTTTTTGTGTGTTTATGTTTGTGTGTGCATGTATGTGTTTGTGTGTGTTTGTGTATGTGCATGTGTTTGTGTGTTTATGCATGTGTGCGTTTGTGCATTTGTGTGTGTTTGTGTATGCATGTGTCTGTGTGTGTGTGTTTTTGTTAATTTGGCTGCTTTTAGTACGTTTTGCAGTCAAATTTGTATGTCTATAATATAAAAAACTTATTTTTTAATTCTTAACTGTAACACATATGAAATTAGGTAAAGCACATATATTCTTTAGATCATAAAAGCTGGGTTTATTTTTACTTTTTAATAGTCATCTATGATAACCAAACTTAAAGTCATGTTAGTTAGGTTTTTGTAGGTATGCAAAGATATATTTCAATTAGATAGGTAGTCTTCAAACACTTCAAAGACATGCAGAATATGGCATTTAAAATATTTTAAGAGCTTATATTTTTTTGGACAGTGAGATAGGTCTGTTCCTGGCAGCCCCAATATATTTCAGGAAAATTATGGGCACTGAAGAAACTTCATGCGAAATTTACTTTGTGGCAACAATTAGCTGTGGTGGAAATGTTCTCTTGTATGCTGTAAATAAAGTACTGTTTTGGCCTATGCACAGCACCGTAGAAGTGGGTGGAGAATCAGAGGGCAGGCAGGTAGGAATGGGTGAAGTTAGTCAGTCTCCATCTGATCCCTGAAGGAGGAACATGTAGACGTACAGGGCTGAGCCACGGGTTAAGCCACATGGTGGGAAGATTAATAGAAATGGATTGATTTAAGATGAAAGAGCTAGCTAGTAATGTGCTTAAGATATGGGCCAAACAGTATGAAGTAATATAAGTGTCTGATTCATTTCTCTGGGGGACAAAAGCAGCCACGCGTGCCAGGTCACAAACCTCCGGACCCAAAATGGGCCAGGAAACTTTCTACAACAATTAGCCACTGGACAAGAAACTGTTCTGGTACTGACTGCTTAATAGTATGCTGTATAAACTGGACATGCAGGTTTCATCAAAAAGTGACCTCTGAACTTTGGCAGAACAAGCCAAGATGGTCCTTTAGGTTCCTGCTTTGCAGAAAAAAAATTGCCAGCCATTCCTCAGGACACAAGAAGAAGCGACTGATGGACTGTGACAGATTTCCTGCATCACTGAGAGGTATGCCAGAGAGTTTGGGCATTTAGGCTGAAGATGATGCCCCAACATTACCAAGGAACTTTGGGTGACTGTCCAGGCAGACAGATGTCATCTCTGTCATTTTCTAGACTTTGGAAGTTGCTTGCACTTCCTGTTTATTTGCATAATAATATATCATTCTGTGGTCTTTGATATGGTTGAAGGTTTAATAATTATAGGTATAGTTCTTTTTGGTTTAAAAGGTGTATTAGATATGAAACTTTAGACTCACAATGATAAGGTCCATAATGGAATATTCTCTTTAATTTTGTGAATGCAAAGAGACTGGATATTGTGACTGTAATTTCTGCTTGAGAGCTGTTCTGTTGTAATTTTGCTATATGAAAATTGAAACCTCCTTTTTGATTAGACAGAAAAGAGGAAATGTAGTGGAAATGTTCTCTGTATGATGTAAATAAAGTAACTGGTTTGGCCTATGTAGAGCACCATAGAAATGGGTGGAGAATCAGAGGACAGGCAGGTGGGAGAAGGGTGGAGTTAGTCAGTCGCCATCCGACCCCTGAAGGAGGAACATGTAAGAGGTACAGGTGAGCCCCGGGCTGAGCCACGTGGCACGTGGATGAGTAGAAATGGGTTGATTTAAGATGAAAGAGCTAGCTAGTAATGTGTTTAAGATATGGGCCAAACAGTATAAAGTATTTAAGCATCTGATTCATTTCTTTGGGGGACAAAAGCCACGGACCAGGTACAAACCTCTGGGCCCAAATGGGCCCGGGGAAACTTTCTACAACATAACCCTGTCTTGATATTAGGATGAGGAAATTGGACTTGCCTGGAGTAGATGGTGAGCTGATCCCCTTTGGGATTTCTTGCCCTTTTGGGGCAGCAGATGGGGGAATGAAAGGGAGAGGCTGAAAGCTGACTGAAAGATTGGGAGGAGGAAAGGCAGAAGGAGCAGGGGGATCCATGGGGAAAAAAGCATTTTATTTTATATTAAAAAAAGATTACAGTATTGTGATATTTAAAGTCTTTTATATTTAAACAATTCAAGGGAAACATCTAAGATGGAAACAGCAGATAAGACAGACTTTACTTACATACAATTTAAGATTTTGCTGATTGACCATTAATTAGTAAAGAATTTTAGAATTCTATTTTTACTCTTAAAAATGATTTTTGAATTGAGGTTCATCTAGGAAAAGATCTAGAGAAGCCAAATACTTCTCTTAGATCATCCATTGTGAACAATGCAATAAAGAAACAGATGAGAACATGGCGAGCCAACTGCTCAATGCACTTTTACTTGCCATTTAGCCTAGTAATTGTGCCCTTTGTTTTTATAACTTACTAGTAAAGAACAGCACCAATCCTTTCTGCCATGGAAGAACTTTATCTTTAATTCCATCTTGCTCAGCATTGTCATACAAATTATTTATAAGAGGTCTTAAATAGGTTGACAGAGACTGAAAGGAATCACTGTGTATGTTTTCATATTATGCAGAGAAATAAGAGTCAAGAACATGTAAGTCATTGTAATGAATGAGATGTTAATTTTTTCTGAATAGAATAAAGGAGAGGGGGTGGAAAGGAACAGCTGATGTTAGATTCCATAATGAGATTCTGAAGGAGACAAAGCTCACTAGTAAGTAATCCTTTGCATTCATTTCTTGGAATGTTATGTAAACAGCCTGAGATTGTTTATGAATAATTCTAACTTTGCTTGCAAAAAAAAATTGTGATTTGGGTAAATATGGATGTCTTTATGTTTACTAATTGTTATTGTAGTCAATAAAAATTTGAAGACAAAAAATAATTTTTGTTCTAAGATTTCTTAGAGACATTAGACACTCATTAAAATATAGAAGTAAAATAATACTGCAATCAAAAGTAAAGAATTATTAAAGAGAAAGTGAAAGGCCAAGCATCTTGGTTCTTCAGGAGGTCTTTGTTTCTATAAATTTGTTCTGGTAAAATAGTGTATAACATTGTGGGATAAATTTTCAGACTAGCTGACTCAATGTTCTCTGCATAATTACCAATTACATATAAGGTTACCAATGTGATTGATAAAACAATCACAAAATACCCAAACATAGTGACAATAAAAACTTAATTTTATTTTCTGATGAACCCTAACCCTAACCCTAATCTGTCAGAATGGCTAAGATAAAAAACATAGATGACAGCCTATACTGGAAAGGATGTGGAACAAGGGTAATGCTCCTCTATTCTTGGTGGGAGTGTAAACTTGTACAGCCACTGTGGAAAGCAGTATTGCAGTTCCTTAGAAAACTGGCATTCAATTCCCTAATTATCTAGCAATACAACTTTTGGCAATATTCCCAAAAGATACACATTAATAACCCAAAGGCATTAAGTCAGCTTTGTTCATAGCATTATTCATAATAGTTAGAATCTGGAAACAACCTAGATGCCCCTCAACTTAACAAATATATCAATGGATTTCTGTAGGAAGGGAAAATAGAGATCTCCTGAGTAAATAGGGATCATAAAGGGGAATAAACAAGGAGAGATGGGAACAAATTATGAGAGAAATAGATGGTTGAATGGTAAGAATAGCAGAGAGGGAGAACAAGGAAATGGATGTATTAATAGAGGGAGACATTCTGGGGTTAGAAAGAAACCTGCTAAGAAAATCTCCAACAACCCTCAAGATGTCCCTTGATAGGATTCCCAGCAATAGTAGAGAGGGTACCTCAACAGTACTTCCTCTATAATCAAATGAATGACCACCCAAATTGTCATTACAGAATCTTCATCTACCAACTGATGAAGGCAGAAGCAGAGATCCACAGCTAGTGAACTTGTTGTGCTCCTGGCCCAGCTGAACAGATGAATAGAGTATATGAGCAAAGGGATCAGAATCATGAATAGGTGACCCACAGAGATGGCTGACCTGTGCTAATGGGAGAGCTCATTAACTCTGAAGTAACCATTGAGGAACTTTCATTTAAAAAAAAAAAAAAACAAAAACAAAAAACCTATGCCTGCCCAGGGATGGGATGGGGATGTGTGGAGAAGAAAGAATGACCTGATGTGGTGGGAGGGGGAAGGGACCTTGAATAAGGATATACAAGGTTAGAAAGTGTGACTTCTTTGTTAATAATAATAATAATAATAATAATAATAATAATAAAAAGAAATAAAAAAAACTAAAACTAAACCCTCTGAATGTAGATGACAATCAAATGTCATGGGCAATTTGTAGAGCCTCTTGCAATAGGATCAAAGTTTATTCCTGGTATATGAACTGGATTCTCAGAGTGCATTCACTACAGAGGAACACCTAACTCAGCGTTGATACTGGAGGAAGTGACTTGCCCCTACCTCAAGTGGATATGCCTGACTGAACACACTCACTTTGAGATTCCTTGTCCTTCCTGGGGAACGGACTGGAAGATGGGTAGGGGATGCTGAAGAAGGACAGGGAGCAGGGGAAGAAGGAGGAGTAGAGGAGGATATGAATAAAAACATTTTAAATAAAATAATTCCAAACAAATTAATGTATTAACAGAAGGACTTCTTCGTATGTGATGATATTTACTGCTCATGTTTCTTTCATATTTGTGATATAAAATTATCCAGTGAATTAGAGTTTCATGGAAAGATACAGTTCCTATGTACAACTAGATTTTTGGTTCACTTTGCATGATTCTAAATGGTATAAAAAGGTGGCAAAACAGTAACTATTTATCGGAACAATACCCAATGCTATGTTTTAGCTTTACGTTAATGCATGAAGTTTAAAAATAGCATAATGTTAAATAAGCACAATATTATATTTTGATATTTTCCCTTATTAGTACTTTTGGCTTAATATCTTTATATAATTTACTGTGAAAGTTCTAAATTTAAATTATTTGATTTTAGTTATATTAATAATAATAATAAATTATCATATGTATTATTATCAATTTTTTCTTAGATAAGGTTCTTTAAGCATGAAAGTTTAAATTAATAAACTGTTTATTTACTTGTGACAACAGTAAGTCCAGTACTTTCTATTTTGTTAACTATGCTTAAAACTATGTGCAACAGGATATTAAACATTACCTATATACTCAAATACGCATTGAATTAACCAACTAGCATACAAAGTAATGATCATTTTCTCTAGTAATTCTCTAGCCTACAGCTCTCTCATCCATAATGTATATCTCTCATTTAAGACTAAGAATTATTCTCCTCACACCATTCCAATCTTTTCCCTCACTTAGATTTTGATAGTCACGATTGATTATTTATCATTTATTCTGACTTGAAAGCAACCCCTTTCAACTATGTGAGTTGCACTGAATACATATAGCAAAAGAAAGAGATTTAGTTATGCACAAGCTTGAATCTTCCATTTTGATGTGATTAAAATAATTAATTTTCATTTATTTAGAATATTGTTTACCTGAAATACAAGGCAACTCGAAAGTGAGTCAATATTCTTCCGATCGTCCTCACAACAGAATGATTTCAAATCATTCTCCCAAATGCATCTTATATTTATCATTGAAGTCCATGAGTCTAAGATGCCTCAGAAATTAAATAGGAATGCAAAGTTGACTTTTGTACATTCACTTCTTAATAAAATTTTTGAAAAGTTCTATATATTTATAAAATTTGTGTATATTGTTAGTTGTTAAAAATTAAACAAATAGAAAACATGTAAAGGCCACAGAGTTTGGCATTAAGGAGTGTTGTGGAAAGATGTATATAATTCAGAGACAGCAGAGCAGCAGTGTTTTTATTAAAGAATACATATGGTATGAGATTTTTCTGTTGGAATTAAATAAAGAAGAATTGTTAGAGGTGATAATTATAGAAGTATCAATAAAATACTATTAAGAAGGAGAATTATTTTAAGAAATCACTGAGAAGTTTGTAGGTAAAGGTCATAAAAAGGTAACAAAAATCATTTGAACATATGGGATTATGCAAGCTTTAGATATACATACACATAAAGCTTGCACATAGAAAAATATTTCTTACAGAAGTCTTAAGTTGCCAAAAGAAAAGTATATGCATGCCATATCTCCTTTTGTGTATTTATAGAGGTCCTTGTCATAAAAAAGAATATGGGTTATTGTTACTGTCCTGAGTTGCTAACAAGCACTTATTATTTATTACTGAAGACTATACACATTTTTTCACATGACATGGAATAATCAAATTGGTCCTAATTAGAAAGTATACTAAGTTCTGACTAGATTTCATAAAATTGGCAAATATACTATAGGTTTCAGAAAGAAGAGATTTCTTAGTCTGATCCAGAAGTGAGTCCTATAAACTACAGTAGTGACTAATAAGACAAGATGGGCTCATTGGGGAAACAGTGGCACAAATATTACAGGGGTATCTAACTGCTTCAGATAAGATTTAAGACCTATTCTATGTGAAGGAAATATAAATATTACAAAGAATCTAAGGAAGGTCAGGCTATTGTATCTCTATTTTTGTAAAGTAGTGAAGCTCTCATAATTTTTCAGATAAATTTTTATTGAGTGAACAGCAGCTAACACAAAAATTACTACTGGTCAAAATATCAAAAATATGAAACTTTTCATTGTTGACTTAGGAATAGATAATCTAAATTATCTTACAAGAATCATCAGCCAATGAGGAAGGATGGGAGGGCAAAGAATTTAAAAGCTAAAAGTCAGCTAGTAACTGTATCAAGTTTTCTGGACATGGTGGGTACACAATATTAACAAGCTCACAGATCATATGGTTGTCTGTATAAGTCTTGAACTATTTGAAGCAACAATATGCATTTTAGAATGGATAGGGATGGGTTTCTAGCTAACTGCAATTAACAAAACACATCAACTATTGAGATTGCTTTTTAGGGAGGAAGCCAGAGGTTTCTTTAAGAATGTGGTTTCTATTATAAAGGGTGATGTTTCCTTTATTTCATTTTCAACCCTTTGATCTTTAGTGTATAGAAGGGCTACTGTTTTCTTTGAGTTAATCTTGTATCCTGCTACATTTCTGAAGGTGTTAATCAGCTGTAGGAGTTACCTGGTAGAATTCTGCAGGTCACATATGTATACAATCATATCATCTGCAAATAGAGATAGTTTCACTTCTTCTTTTCCAAATTGCATCCCCTTAATCTTCTTTCATTCTCTTATTGCTTTAGATTAAACTTTGAGAACTATATTGAATAAATAAGGAGAGAGGAGATCCTTGTCTAGTTCCTGATTTTAGTGGGATTGCTATGAGTTTTTCTCCATAAGTTTGATGTTAGCTGTTGGCTTCTTGTAAATCATCTTTTTAATATTTAGGTATTCTCCCTGTATTCCTGATCCCTCCAGAGCTTTTATCATAAAGGTTTGTTGGATTTTTGTCAAAGGCTTTTTTCAGCATCTAAGAATATAATCATGTGGGCTTTTTTTCTTTCAATTTGTTTATATGACGGATGATGTTTTTGGTTTTTCGTGTGTTGAACCAGCCCTGCATTTCTGGGATGAAGCCTACTTGGTCATGGTGGATGATATTATTTATATATTGTTGTATACAGTTTCCCAAAATTTTGTTGAGAATTTTAGCATCAATATTCATGAGGGAAATTGTTCTTGTAGTTCTCCTTCTTTGTTGTGTCTTTGAGTGGCTTGGGTATTAGGGTGATTGTGGCCTCATAAAAGCAATTTGGCAATATTCCTTCAGTTTCTACTGTGTGAAATAGTTTGAGGAGTAATGGTAGTAGTTCTTCTTTGAATGTCTGGTAGAATTCTGCACTGAAACCATCTGAACCTGGGCTTTATTTACTTGGGAGGCTTTTAATAACAGCTTCAATTTCCTTTAGGGTTATAGGTCTGTTTAGGTAATTAATCTCATATTCGTTTAATTTTGGTAAATCGTACCTGTCCAAAAGCCTGCCAATTTCTTCTAGGTTTTCCATTTTTGTGGAATATATATTTTCAAAGTATGACCTGATAATTCTCTGGATTTCCTGGGGGTCTGTTGTCATGTCTCCATTTTCATTTCTGATTTTGTTGATTTGGATATACTCTTTCTCTGCTTTTTGATTAGTTTGGATAAGGGCTTATCTATCTTGTTGACTTTCTCAAAGAACCAACTCTTTGATTCATTGAATCTTTGTATTATTTTGTTTCAATTGTATTGATTTCAGCTGAAAATTTGATTATTTCCTACCATCTACTCCGAGGTGAGTTTTTTTCTAATTGTTCTAAGGCTTTCAACTGTGCTGTTAGTTCTCTAGTGCGGGATTTCTCTAGGTTTTTCATATAGGGATATAGTTCTATGAATTTTCCTCTTAAGACTGCTTTCATTGTGTCCCACAAGAATGGGGAAGTTGTGGATTCATTTTTGTACTGATCTATTTGGTAAAAAATCTAAGTCACTGAAGGAAGAAATTGAAGAGGATATCAGAAAATGGAAAGATCTCCCATGTTCCTGGATAGGTAGGATCAACATAGTACAAATGGCAATTCTTCCAAATCAATCTACAGATTGAATGCACTGCCCATAAAAATCACAGCACAATATTTTATGGAACTTGAAAGAACAATACTCAACTTCATTTGGAATAACAGAAAAGCTAGGATTGCCAAAACAATGTTGCTCAACAAAAGAAACTCAGCAAGCATCACCACCCCTGACTTCAAGTTATACTATAGAGTTATAGTAATAAAAAACAGCCTGGTACTGGCGTAAAAACATACTTGTGTATCATACTTGAAGTACCAGACATTAAACCACATACCTAAGAAAACCTGATTTCTGACAGAGGCCAAAAATATTCAATAGAAAAAAGATAGTATCTTCAACATATGGTGTTGGCATAACTGGTTGGCAGTATGTAGAAAAATGCAAATAGATCCAAGCCTATTACCCTACACTAAACTCAAATGCGAGTGGAACAAAAACCACATAAAAACATAAAAACAGCTACACTAAACTTCACAGAAAAAAGTAAAAAATACCTTTCATCACATTGATACAAATGACCACTTCCTAAATATAACAACAGTAGCACAAACACTAAGAACAACAATCAATAAGTGAGACCTCCTGAAACTGAGAAGCTTCAGGAAAGCCAAGCACACAGTCATTAAAACAAAAAGACAGCCTACAGAATGGAAAAAAAAAAGATTTTTACCAACCCTACAAGTGACAGAGGGCTGATCTCTAAAATATATATTGACCACAAGAATCTAGAACCCAAAATCCTGAAACCCAATCAAGAAATAGGGTTCAGAATTAAAAAGTCAATTCTCAGCAGAAGAATTAAAAATAGCTGAAAGCCACTTGAAAAAGTCCTCAACATCTTTAGCCATCAGAGAAATGTAAATCAAAACAACTTTGAGATACCACCTGACACCTGTCAGTATTGCTAAGATTAAAGACATAGATGACAGCCTATCCTGGAGAGGTTGCAAAGCAAGGGGAACACTCCTCCATTGTTGGGGGGAAGTGTAAGCTTGTTCAGCCACTCTGGAATGTAGTATGTCAATTACTCAGAAAATTGGGAATCAACCTCCCCAATGATCCAGCAATAGCACTACTGGGTATATATCCTAACATTACACTTAACAACCTCAAAGGCATTAGCTCAAATATGTTCATAGCAGCATTATTTGTAATAGCAATACCATGGAAACAATCTACATGCTCCTCAACCTAAGAATGGATTAACAAACTGTGATACATCTACACAATGAAGTACTACCATGCAGTAAGAATAAATAACATCCTAAAATTCTCACACAAATTAATGGATTTGGAGAATATCCTCCTGTAAGAGGTCTCACAAGCCCAGAAATGTAAGCTGGGGAATGTACTCACTCATTCATGGACTTTAAACAAAATGTAAAGTATTCCCAAGGTGCAAACAATAAACTACTGAACATCTTGGGATCTGAAGCACCTTGGGCCTGAACCTTGGAGCCCTTTCCCTCTAGAGGAACACCTGACCCTGTCTTGATATTGGGATGAGGAAAATGGATTTGCCTGGCATAGATGCTGATCTAAGCCAACTTGGGACTTTGGATCTCCTGCCCTTGCTTGGGAGGAGATAATGAGATGGAGAGAAGAGAGATGACTGATAGGGCAGGAGGGGGAAGGGAGTTTGTACATGGATAAAAGCATAAGACTTTATTTATAACTAAAAAAGAGAAAAAATGCCTTTAAAACAGTTTTACCTGAGAAACTTCTCTTCTTTAATGAAATTAAAACAAATTAAGGAGTTTATCTTGTAATTCTTTGGGAAGAACTAAGAAAGGATGTAAATCTCATTTCAATATTTGAGATTACTATAAAACATGATTATGCCATTACATTAGTCAGGGCTTTCACAAAGTACAAAATCAAGGGAATATAAATATATACAATAATGAGTAAGTAATAGGAAAGTTTATATGACTAAAATTTGGAAGTTTTATATTCACTTTTTTAAGTGGAGTTAGCTGGATACTCAAGGAAGCTAGCCATTTCAGAGCAAAACAGATATTTAAGGCTGCTCAAATCTAAAGGGAAAGATGAATTTACACTACCAAAGACTATTGAATACACATTGAAAAATCTGGAGTCTGCTGTCCTTGGACCAGGACAGAACCAAAGTCATTGCCACTTAAAATGAATGTACTTGAATGAATGAGTGAGCTTCCTTTTCTTTTGTTTTATGTTCCTAGTCAATTAGAAAGGACTCTCAGCTTCATGATCTTTCATACTCACTAATCAAATATGCTGCCATGAGTCAATCATCTCTAGAAACATTCTTAGTGCCACATTCAGCAGAATATTTCATGAATTTTCTAGGCAGCTGTGAATATAGTCAAGTTGACAACTAAGATTGAAGCCATCAAAGTGAGACAGTAAGAAGGTTTCAAAAATAGATGCTATAAAATAAAGTCTGCTATATGAATTTTTCTTTTTTTAAAAAAAGTATTTTCATGTGAATCATTTACATTTACATTACATGAAAAACCCTAGACATTGTAAGATACATAAAAAGTATTCAAAAGCAAAAGCTAAATACAACAAAATTAGGAAATACCTTAATTTGAATATAAATAAACAGTAATTCAAAATTTAGATATATATCTACCATATATTTAGATATATATATCTACCATATATAAAGTATGGTAGATTAAAAATCCACTTCAAAACACTTAAAATTCTAGATTTTATAATTATGCATGAAAAATATTGCTGACAATACTCTGAAAGAGAAATATAACCTGTCATCAAGTGAAATTAGTGATTTAATTTTATATTGTTGTCTTGCAGACAGTAAGAAAAAAATTTCTGCAATTTTTTAAATTAATGAGCATCCATGTCTTCACACTGTTTGCTCTGTTAGTAATTTAATAAGAGGGCAATGTGACATACAACAATGAAGCATTTCTCTCCTAATTTTGTCAGGGTGGAAAATATTTAATGAAGTTGAAGCAATACAGCCTGTGGATTTTTATGTAATTTATTGGGCTACCTAATATCATGTGATTGCATTCACAGTTGGTAGCCAAACTGAAATCATGTAATAGACTTTCTTAATAAATATTAAATCTTTTTGCCTATACTTGAAAATAATTGACAATTACTTTAAAAAGATTTCTAAGTTGAATTATATTGAACATAAGAGTGCATAAATTTGAATTACATTTGGATATGATGCAATGCTAAGACTATTAAAGAACAAATTTCACACGAATAAAACATGAACATTTATATATAGTAGTATGGAGATTTAAGAAATAATTTTAATTTATTATTGCTTGTTACATGTACTGAGTAGGTGTCTTCATTTGGTTTATTATTGCATATGTCTTAACATTTATAATTGAAAATATGTACACATAATTCTCTCCAGACTATACTACACATTGTTTGGTGGATAATGTAATCAATGTTAGGAAATAAATTTTAAAAGAAAAAAACATATATAACAATGTTCATTCTCATGATTCAATTGCATAAAATGAAATATTAGTAACATTTTCAGCATACAATATACAGTAATAAAAGATGCCTTTAGTTTGAGATATTTTGTAGATTAATGAACTGAATGAAAACAATGAAAAGCAGTTCTTGAATGAATGAGATAACATTAATTGACAGTAGTATGGCGTTCTTGCTGAGAGCAGAAGTTTCCACTTAAAGGATTGCATATCCTCCAATTTTATAAGAAACCAGTTTTCAATAAAAAGAGGAAAAAAAGAACAAATTAATAGTATAACAAGAATACAATTTAATCATAAGAATTGATCTAGGTGCCAATAAAATTCATTATTGCTTGACTAAACAATATCAGAATAAATTTCATGCATCTTCTAGCAAGAATTCTAAGAGTATTTATTAATCAATTCAGAAAGAAAAGAATACAGAGTATGATATTTATAGTGTGACAGCAGACAAAGTCACCACAGAGGCTTTCTTTCTTTTTTCTCTCTTCTTCTCATACCATCTCAGCCACTACTTATGAACTCTGCTCTACCATCCTACCATATATTTTTTATTTTTGAATAGTCTCATTTTTTATCCATATATCTTCTTGTTCAAACTCCCTTACCTCTCCCATCCCTTCCAGTCACTCTCTCTTCTTCCCACCTCCTTAACTACTCCTCAGAAAGGACTGAGTATCCCAAGGAGCAAAGGCAGCTTAGTTCAGCATCTGCTCCAGTCAAGTCCCTGTTCCTCACCCCAACATCAAGATTGGGTCAGGTGTTCCTCTGGAGGGGATGGACTCCAAGGTGCTGGTCCAAGATGCTCCAGATACCAACTGTTCAGTGTTTGTGGTTTTCAGCTTGAGTGTGCTTAGCTTTTGTTTGTTTGTTTAACATCCACTAGTGAGTGAGCACATCTCCTGCTCTTCTTTCTGTGTTTGTGATACCTCGCTCAGGAGGATATTCTCTAATTCCATCCATTTGCCTGCAAATTTTAGGATAACATTTTTTTTTTATTAATGCTAAGTAATACTCCATTGTGAAGATGTACCACAGTTTCTTAATCCATTCTTTAGTTGAGTGGCATCTAGGTTGTTTCCAGGTTCTTGCTATTATGAATAATGGTGCTATGAAAATATTTGAGCTAATGACTTTGGAGTGGAAATATGCACCTTTAGGGTATATGCCCAGTAGTGGTATTGCAGATGAATGTCCAATTGTCTGAGAAACTGCTATATTTTATTCTAGAGTACCTGAACAACCTTACACTCCCTCCAACAATGGAGGAGTGTTCCCCTTGCTCCCCAACCTCTCCAGCATAGGCTGTCATCTGTGTCTTTTATCTTAGCCAGTCTGACAGGTATCAGGTGGTATCTCAAAGGTGTTTTGATTTGCATTTCTCTGATGGCTAAAGAAGTTGAGCACAGTTTGTTAATCCATTCTTCAGTTGAGGGACATCTAGGTTGTTGCCAGGTTCTTGCTATTACAAATAATGCTGCTATGAACATAGTTGAGCTAATACCTTTGGAGTGTGAATGTGCCTCTTTAGGGTATACACCCAGAAGTGGTATTGCTGGGTCCTTGGGAAAATTGATTCTCAATTTTCTGAGAAACCTCCATATTGTATTCCAAAGTGGCTGAACAAGCTTACAAAACTGTGGTACATCTACACAATGGAATACTACTCAGCAGTAAGAAAAAATGATATCCTAAAATTCACAGGCAAATGGATGGATTTGGAGAATATCCTCCTGAGCAAAGTCTCACAAACTCAGAGAGATGTGCTTAGGGGATGTACTCACTCACTAGTGGTCTCTAAACAAACAAACAAGAAAAAAAGCCAAACATGCCCAAGTGGCAAACCACAACCACCGCACAGCTTGGGATCAGAAACACCCTGGACTGACCCTTCAAACCCCAGTCCAACTATAGGAACACCTGACTCACTCTTGAGGGAGGGGGGACAGAAATGGATTTGGCCAGGAGTGGAGACTGATGCAAGCATTACTGGGTCAGTGGGACCATAGGACTGTCTGCTCCCTGCCCAGGGAGGGGATGGGGAGTTGCAGAGAAGAAAAATGACCAGATGTGGTGGGAGGGGGAAGAGACCTTGAATAAGGATATACAGGGATGGAAAAAAAAAATTCAGAGGGAAAGCTGAACACAAAGAAAATATATGTGTAGCAATCTTATTTGTATTTCCACCC